>CM058235.1:14842719-15116733 GCA_030180135.1 Orychophragmus violaceus | reverse complement strand
AACAGAAATGATTGCAATCCGGAGCAGTTAACCAATGCACCATCTAATTTTTTTCCTACTAGGATTTTCAACGTGATGATTCCACCATGTAAACAAACGTAGATCCCACATAATTTAGGTCCATTAATTAACAGTAAGAAATCAGCCTTTGACTCTGAACATAATTCTTTCTGGTTAAATAATCTTTATCTAGTTATTCTGGAACAATTAGAAGATTGTCTAGAAGAAATACTGGGATCTGGGGGCAGAGAGAGAGCAAAATCAGTTCTGGTAGTAGACCAAATAATAAAGCTCTCATACCCGCCTAATCACCTAAAATTTCCAAGGTTCTTTAATGTTCATCAGAAGCTTAGGTCTCATTTAATGTAATAACCCTAGGATGACTGTCTGCAGGAAAATGATGATCATTCTTTCTAATCTCCTTCCAAAAAAATTCCTCACTCAAAGCAGCCATATCCTAATCCTTGCCATAATAATTTGACAATTTTTATAAAGAGGAATTATATATAGATGTTGATCTAAACGATGACAGTTGTAGTTCGTAACAAAGTTTCATCCAGGAACCAGGATATAAACCTAGTTTCTTCACACTTTTATTTTTATGCCGTTTCTGAATTAGTTTTTTTTTTCCTTAAGAAATATAGTGCTTATTAACTGCTGCAAAGAAAAGAGAAAATTTGATTCATATTTATTTATCCTGAAAATAGTAGTCGTGACAGTGAGGAATATATACTGATTCACTTCCACGTGTTCATTCTTTTGTAAACGCTGCTTTCCGGTACTCTGCAAGTGCCCACAACGGAAAGGTGTTTCTGTATGTAGCATAGTTTTGCATGCAATTATTCATGAATGCTCCTACCATTTCCTGCACACACATATAGTATCCATACATTCGTCGTAAATTAAGCTTGTTATAGTGGAGAAAAGTCATTGGAGGTTAAGGTCGACAATGATCAAAATCAAGGGAAACTAAAATATTTTCATAAAGTTATCATAAATAGCTTGATATGATTTTGTAGTAGAGTATGAACTGGTATAAGTATTAACAAAGACACAAAATCAGAGCTCTCTAGCTCGACAAACCTGTTGTGGAAAATCTCCGGTTTCCATTTGCGAAGTGATGATAAATTTTGCAGCAGTGTGAAGAGGCATAACATCTCTCTCAGCCTGTTGTACGTATATATATAACAGCAGAAGAAACGATAATGTTTCAAACCTTTTGAATCATTGTACTACTTGATTCAAAAGGTTCTTGATGATTTACTATACTACGTTGTACTAGAGAGAAAACAAAGATGTAAGATTGAAACTGAATGAACCTGTCCCGCATGAATTAGACCCATCATAGCCCACGAGGTTTGCACTAGGTTTGATCCATTCCTTTCTAATGGTATGTATCTCTGCATACAAACCATATATTATTCACGAATAACACTTCTTCAAATTTGTAGGTATACTATGTTTTCATGTTGACTCATATAGAAACCTGTTCAGGGCATGACATATAGTTTTCTCCCCAACCTCCATCTTCATTTTGTATCGCAAGCAAGAAATCTACACCTTTGCGGATAGATAGACAGTTGTTGTATGTTTTACCAGTTGCTGCCAGACCGCTAATAGCAAACCATGTGCCATAAGTGAAACAAATACCCCAATTTCCATACCTACCATTACTCAACATTTTGTTAAGAGATTTTTTTTAAACCACATTCATTAATAATGTCATAATTATATTTATGTACCATACCATGAACCATCTGGCATTTGTTTGCTTTCTATGAATTGTACTGCTTTCTCGATTGACTTGGTGATCTCTTTTGTCTTGTGATCCGGATAGAGTTGTTTGAACATAACCAAAGCTTCTATAACAGATGCCGTACATTCCACGTATTCACCCTCGGCCATAACGTTTGACAAAAACTCTGTGGGATTCAGCAACTGCAAGACCAGTTACAAAGGTTAAACTTGAGATATTGTCTCTTTTTTTAGAAAAAAAAACTTATGTGTTTTAGATCTTACTTCCAACCATTTAGGCAAACGTGCTGGTTCCCATGCAGTCAATCCTCCATTTTTACTCTAGATCAAATGAATCCATAGTCATATGAATGTCATTTAGATGTAGTAATTTTCAATAACATCAGGCTTGTATATATAAACTCACCTGAAAAGATAGCAAAAGGTTAATAGAATCATATAGATGTTCGGGATCTATATTCTGGCCAACGACATCAGCTGGCAACGTTGAGAGCAACATGCAACACTACAAAATCAAATAGTTACATGAATATTGAGGGATAAATTCATGTTGGAACTCCCACGAACTTGTCCTGCTCCAACAACTATAGATTACCTTAAGAGCCTCCGCTGTACAATCTGAAACTGGCCATCCATGATCTCGATCAGAAAAAGTCCATGCTCCTTTGGAACTGTGACGATACATGCTCTTGAAGTCACCTAAAGGGTTTTCTCTAACCTAAAAATTTCTTTCATTAGGAAATCATTTTCTTTTTCCACAGAGCAATTTCAAGTTACAAGACTATCGTAATAGTATATCAAACCTGAGATCTTTTTATGTAACTGTATCCTCTCCTGAGCACCTCACATGTTTTATCACATAGATCACTAGCAAGTAAAGCCTGAATTGCAAACACTGTCTCCCAAAGCTGACTTCCAGTGCCCTGTGTAAGTTTAAATTATTTTAGAAATTTTCTCTGTTTATGTTAGAATCCTACGTACATTGGTTAGGTGTGAAACAAACTAGCTAGTTCCTTATAAAGTCACGTGGAAACACTTTCACCTTTAAACTAACTTTTGTGGTGAGTTATACTCCTAGGTTTTAACCTAGTATAGGACAGGCTCATATCAGAATATACTTTTTTTATTATTTTTATAACCTGCATTTTTAGCCCATCTTCTGCTATCCACATGTAATCCGGAAGTCTAGAGAGATGTTTCTTAAAGTGATCCCCATCCGGGTTTTCAATCCAGCAAGCAAGCATGCACAAAACCTACATAGGATTTTCAACATGTGATAGTTTTTGAAAGAATACATGCAAATTTTTTCAAATGTATGCTCAATGTTTTACCTTCTCAACACATCCAATAGTAATATAATGGCTATTTTCGTCCTCATAATGTATGTGTTCCATTGCTACCCGAAGAGCCTTTTCCCTTAAAAGTTTGTTTAATGGCCACCTTGTAAGAAAAGGCTCCACAAAAATGTAAAGGGTATCCCATATCAAATCCTGAACCAAAGGATGGGGATACTTCGTGTCTTCCTGCATGGATAAAATGGTGTAATGTTTTTTATTTATTTGGTAATTAAACATATGGTGTAATGTCTACAGATTTTTTTTCATAAATAAACAATCGTCAACCCTACCTTTGCATATAGATGGCGCGCTTTATTCCAGTTGATTTCTTGATAAGGTTGTAAGAGCACCCACAATGGTTAGATACTCTCTAGAGTATCTTAACTAATAAAATATTAATATATGTAATATGATTTAATTGTTTAATTAAATTTTAGTTTAAAAAAATGTTGAACCAATAATATCAAAACATGTGTAAAATGGGGTTCTTATATGGATCTCATGGGTTCTTATTTAAGAACCCCTAGTTTCTTATAAAGAAACTCTCTCTCACATCTCTCCTACTTTTCTATTTTTTTCTTTATTTTAATGTTAAGAACCCCATCAAGAACCCCTTGATGGAGATGCTCTAAGTAAAGTTCTTCACGCAGTTGCATAATAAGTGGTGTAACTGGACAAATAAATCTTTTCCCATATAGATAAGACATTGGCATGTAAACCATCCGCGTGTAGCACAAAAGTTTTCCTATATTTTTGAGTCAAAACAGAAAATTTAAAACAATAATAATCTACAACACAAGTACACAAATAATCTCCGACATAAATGTATTGGAAGGAAAGAAGGCAGTAACCAAATCTCGGGAGGCATCGGGTTGGTTCCAGACCAATCATAAATTCCAAGTATCTACATATATAATTAAAAGAAATGTTGGTGGTAGTGTTAAAACTTTCAAATTAATATATGATCCAAATGATTTACCGAGAGCCAAAATTTCCCCCAAGAAGGAATATAAGTCACACCACCATGGTTAAGAATCCATTCCCTGGCTCGTCTGCATGCATTTTCTCGTCCTCCATCGGGACCTACTCCAAGCATACGCAAGCATATGTAATTCAACGTCGTGCTAAACATAACACTCTTGCTCTCAATATGTAACCCCCACCCACCATCTTCGTTCTGCACATTAAGGAACAAAACCAAAATTGGTATAGAGATCACTACTCAAGGTTTTTTTTCTTTAGTATCCAAGCCTAGGTCAAAGTACCTGGTGACAATAGATGTATCGAAGCATTTCTTTGCGATGCTCTGCATCGAATACCTCTTCTAAGTGTCCTGTGATGTACAAACAAAATACCTGTAGAAAATCTCCTCCATTTCAATTTTTTCAATTACTATAAATCCTAAATCCCTGATGCTAACCCTAGCAGTATTCATCAATAGACATAAAGAATGACAATGATAGTTTTGCAGAGGAAACTTACCAACGGAGGAAGGTAGAAGAGAGGTCCGGTGAGCTCTGCCGGCCAGTGGCCGTCGGAGGCCTGTAGAGCTGAGAAGAAAGCAACTCCTCGTTGTAATGCATTCGTCGTTTTTTCGTACGTTATACTTACGGTGTCGTTGATCTTCACCGGTGCAATCACTTGTTCGAATTTCGCCTCTTTCAAAAACTATGCGTTAATCAAGACCAGAGTCATGAAACACTGGAAAGTTATATGGCATTGTTTACAAAATAATAATATATAAAGTATGTTATTCTTTAATATACAAGTTTATGAATATTTTAATGTAATTCATTGTTTAATAGTCAGCCAAATTGAATAAATAAAGTTTAATATATAGTTATATCATATTATTTATATTTAATCAATGTTTTTCACTTTTCATCTTTATTTATATTCGATTTTTTAATAAAAATATTAAATAAACATGTCATTCATATAACTAAAATATATTTTATGATACAAATTTTTTAAAATGAATATAAACTATTCAATGTATGTAGAAAAACAACACTAGGTCAAAAATCTTACATCGAATATCAAAATTACTAGTGATCAAGAAATATATTATAAAAAAATAAAATGATAGAAAACTATAAAAACAGAAATCTGACTTCATAGGCTCCAATTGGTGACCCTAGTTTAGGAAAAGAATGATGATGAATTTTTAATTCCTCAAAATTTTTACCAATTAAAAGGAATTTTTTGTCAAAATTCAGATATATGAGTCCCACAATATTTCATATTTTCCTCATGTTTAAGGAATGAATGAACAAAAAAATTTCCCTGCAAATTTGATGAGGAACAAAATATGAATAAAAATTCCTCTACATTCCTATTTTTTTGTTAATTCAATTCCTCAAAAGACATTTTGTCCAATTCCTTTTGTTCATTTTAGTGGTCACCAATTGGAGCCATAGGCATCCCAATTTGGAATTTTTATTTAGTCTAATTAAGTGAAGGTTATTGGTTTATATATTTTAATGTATTTGAAAATCCAGATCAAATTCAGTGTTATTAGTTTTATGATTTTAGAATTTATATTCAAATCATGTGTTATTGGTTTTATGATTTTAAAACTTATATTCAAATCATATGTTATTGGTCCTATGATTTAGAAATCCAAATTCAAATCACATATTATTCAATCTTACGAATTTATTTATAGATTTAATTTTATATTGGATTTTAGTAGATTTTGAAGGATTTCTGTGTTAAAAATACAAACAGTGAAATCCAAAGAAAAACCTATTGATTTACAAATACTAATTAAAATCAACATGTAAGATTTATAAATCAATGAATTTTACAGAGATTTGTAAATCTTATATAGATTTCCAAATCAATTAAAATACATAAACGAATAACACCTTCTAAGTTTGTTAGTTGAACAATATAATTAAATGAGATAAGATAAATAATATAAATATTTTAACTAGAAGTATTAAAAATAATTTTACTTGATAAAAAACTAAAATACTATAAATATGTATATATATATATATTTCAATTTTATTAAAAATTTAGTTATTATAAAATATTTTAACCTCATAAAAAATTTAAAAGATTATAATATTTTTACACAATAAAGAGTTTAAAATTATAAATATTATCGAATATCTTTTTACTGACCTAATAGATGTTCAAATTTGAAAGTTATATTTGGTTTATCTGATTTGATTCTTTAGATAAATATGATTAAACGAAATATGATAATACTAAATCATTTAAACTGATAAAATTTACAACATTACAATATTTTGTATTTGCATAATGTTGATTTGCAGCCCAAATATTTGCAGTTGCATTTATATACAGAACAATCGTAATTACAAAGAACTGCTTTTTAACCATTACACATTTAACCTTTATAAAAAAAAACATAGTATGTAACTAAAGGTATATTGATTTTTTTAAATAATATTATTATACACACAAGTAATCACCCAATATTTAGTGAAACCATAGAATTAAATTGGTATTTTCCCTATTAATTTAAACATTTTTTGTAAATTTTATATTACGAGAAATGATACATTATCTATAAAGATTCTCTTTGCAACAAATATAAACTTAAAACGACTCAGTCTGCTGGCTCAGAGCGTGAATATATGACGGTTGAACGTGAACATGAACGGTAAACTTTGTGGCTTTAGATTTCAGTAAAATTTTGTTTTTTTCCTAGTGAAACACTTGGTTTTTTTCAAAGTCCCAATGATCAGTTAATTAATTAAATGACTTGCCTAAACCAAGGTGTCCAATCCATGTTTTGGTGTGGTTTAGGTTCGAATTTGTAACTTTTTGATTTTGATATATGCATAATAATATCTCAAATAAAACATAGTATACTATGTATGGTTTAGTAGAGTTTTTTAAATTAAATTTTGGATTTAATTGTTAATAGAGACATTTAATTCTTTTAATAAATAGGCTTTCAATTTATGTTGTCTTTATTGGTCGATCCAAATTTGAATTGCGTTTATTAGAGATAGGAAAGCTCGATCCATTTAATCCATATATATAATAGTTTACTAGATTTTGACCTGCACTTAGAAGTGCGGGTATAATTTTCTTTACAAATTTTACTTTTTATTCATTTTGTTAATAGTAGTTTAGATTTTTAACTATGTAATCTAATTTTGATTATAATTGTTTAACCAACATTATAAACAGTGAGTTAGCAATTTAGTTTTTTTTTAAATGAATTATGTGTTATTTGGAGGAGATATATCGTAAGGATTAAGAGATTAAAATAACGATTTCGCATTATATATTTTAATCTGTGTTGTATCGTAAGATCATAGTTTGGAAAAATATATATATGTGAAAACAACTATTGTAAAAGTTATGTGGTATATGTTTAATTGTTATTTTATTTATCTAAAATATTATTTTATAAAATACATGTTGTAGTCGTATATATAATTTGCAAATTTGATGGAACTATCCGTTAAAAACTTCATTCAAACATAAAGCATAATTTGACGCTTCAAATATTTGAATAATATAAGTATTAAGTCATTTTAATATTTTATTAATTTTAAAATATATCAACTGAAATTATTTACTATATGCGAATTTTTTAATAGAAAATTTATAATCGAGATTGGCTAATTAATTTTTCAACCCGTTTAATTAATTAAATATTTTCAGTTTGATGGAAAAACCTGCTAAAAAGTACAATCGTAAAAACATCAATCGTAATATGTGTGTATATATATATATATATATATATATATATATATTTGAAACAAAATAAAAAGATATTAAAATATATTATAAATATATTTTAAATTAAATCATAAATTAGAGAATCTTAATTTATATATAATAGTTGATGTATAAATTATTAATTATATTTATCAATTAATTTGTTTTGATTTTAATTAATTAGGAAAGTGAGACTCATTAGATTTTGGTTGTTTGGCTACATGTTTAATAATTGTCTTGTTTGGAAACATGGATTGTAGAGATAATAAATCAAATATAAAATGTTTTACAGTTTTACCCTTAATGAAGGTTACAAATCTTAATAATATCAAGGGCAAATTCCAGGAACAACATTTATGTACCATGACAAACATTCCTGTTTTAATAGATTAGATGGTTCAGTTTTTGAGCTGATTATCTTAGTTCGATAGCAACCCTAACCTAAACCCAAAAAATATTTGTCTTTTTTTGATAAAACAAGGAAATTTAATTAAATATTGTAATCTTTTATGTATTTTCTTGATACAAAATTTAAGATTTAAATTGAATCCTAATAGTTGTTTTAATCTTGTATTTTTTATATGATATAGCATATTACAAATTATTCACGCTTTCATATCTTTTAATTATCAAAACGGTCCGGATAAATAATATTGCTGTTCTTTTTTACAATAAATCTAACTTTCATGGAAATTAAAATGGGTATGTTAAACCAAAATTCACATTAGTTATGTGTTTGTAATCCAGTTGTAGACGAATATTAAACTTTAAGTTAGTTTTTTTTGTTAAGTGAGCTTAGTATATAGGTGTTATTCATGAAAAAGAAGAAGATAAATATCTATTGGGTAAAGAACTTACTATAGATAAATAGAGGTATCTTATTAAGAATGACCAAAAGATACGAAAATACTTTTCAGGAAAAAAAAATGAAAACTCACTGTAGATAAATATTGTTTCCCTAATAAATCAATCTATTCAAAAATGGATAAGGTGTCAGTAATTGGGGGAAAAACTTACTTGCATTCGCCACAATAGATCACTGCAAGGTTTAACACGATAACGGTTGTCAAAGTAAGTCCGGCTAACTTCTTCAACTGCAGCTCGTTCTTCCGGTGTGCCGGCTTTGGGATCAAACTCCCATGTTTGACGTCCAACGAAATTGTTGCTACTAAATAAGTACGGATCTTCTCCATTTCCCTCTCCTATCTTCAACTTCCACATAACAAAGTTTATGCAAAGAGAGGAGAGAGTGAGATGAAAAGTGTGTTAGGTGGATAATTTGTCTTTACGATCGATGATTAGATACTTAGGAAGAGTTTCATGCTCGTATGTTTATATAGAGTTTTTTTTTTGTCAACAGCGTTTGATATGTAATGTTTGTATAATGTATCAAAATAAAAGATGTGGAAGGTTGTTACATACAAATTAATTAAAGAGAAAAGTCATAAAATAGCACAAAAAACATAACCTATCATAAATATAGCACTAAGGAAAATAATTCACATTTTTAGCATTATTCTAATTATAAAAACTTTTGTAGCATTATATAATTTAGGGTTTAGGGTTAATTATTTAGGATTTAAGGATTATTATTTAGGGTTTAGGATTTAGTATTTAGGGTTTAGGGTTTATTATTCAAGGTTAGGGTTTAGTATTTAGGATTTAGGGTTTAGTATTTAAGATTTAGGGTTAGGGCTAATTTAGTGACAAAACATATTTTTGTGCTATTTTTATGATTTTTCTTCCTTGGTGCTATATTTTTGACAAGTCATGTTTCTTGTGCTATTAATGCGATTTACCCTTAACTAAAAATATATTAAAACCTCATTTGTCATCTACTTTAACTTATACAACTAATAATAAAACAAACTGCATAATAGTAAAAAAAGTTACAAAAAAAAATACAATTAATTTTGCACTGAACGTTATAAAACATCATTTAAAATAATACGAAGAGCGGTCGGATGAGGAAGAATTGGAGTTGGATGATGTACCGGGTGATATCTCCACCCTCTTATAGACACTTGAATTTCAGTATGCTAACTAGATGTTTTTGGATCAATTATTATTCTATCAATGGTTTATGGTGATACTATAAGAATCCTATATATGAGGATTGAGATTTCAGATCTACAAAGGTGTTGTCGGAGTCTTTCGGTGTTTCATGCCGAATTAGATGGACTAATATGGACGTTGTCGTACCTTTAAAAGAGAGATATTCAAAAATTTGGATTAAGGCGAATTGCTCGAATTTGGTTAATATGTTGAAAGATCTCGAGAATTGGCAAGTTTTTAGTTAGAACGAGATGCCGTCCAACTTTTCAGCAAGAGTTTATAAATTTTGACTTTATCCATATTCTCTTCATTTAAATAGCTGTGCGTATATCTCCCTATAAATCAGATAGCTCAAATAAAAAGAGATTCCTCTGAATACAATATCGGACAACACAATTTACATAGCTCAAAAAAAACCCATACAATAATAATAATAATAATAATAATAATAATAATAATAATAATAATAATAATAATAATAATAATAATAATAATAATAATAATAATAATAATAGAATATTACTATTTAATATTTGCTATTCTTAATTTTATCTGTTTTGGAGTTTCACAGTGATTTTTAATCTATTTTAACTGCAAAAGTATATTATTTTAAGTAGAGCTAAAAACAGTAGGTCGACTATTCAGTGCCATCCCTGAACTCAGAGACTTTAGCCGAGTTTAAAAGTAGTGGTCCTTATTATGAAAATAAAAAGTTTTCAAAAATCATAACATTGTCTTAAAAATAGTGATAATGAAAACCGATAATATAGAAAACCAGTATATATATACCATGCACATTCATGTAATAATTTTGTAAAACTTATATATATATATATATATGTATATATATATATTCAAATGGATATGGTGACTAAATCACTCAACATCTCTTATATTGGATTCTCAGAGAAAAAAATAGCCAATCAAAAAACAAATTTACACAACTTCGCCTAAATAAATACTAACTTTTCATTGATCCAAAGAATATACAAACTTTAGTTGATCGAACCAATTTAGATATCTATTTAGTCAACATTAATTTTTTTATTAACGTCTGTTTATTTTTAATGAAGACTAAAATGATGTCGTTTTAAAACATAACAAAACATAAAAAACATGAAAATGGTAAATAAAATACTAAATTTACACAGTTTCACCTAATAAAACATGAACTTATTATTAATCTAGAAAATACAAATTTATATTAACATAACCAAATTAAATATGAATTTAGTCGGTATATATTTTCGTTTAACAGCCAGTCACTACAAGAAAACAAGGTTTTTGCGACTGCGTATATAGTCGCAAATCAGTCGCTATTTTCCATTTAGCGACCCAGTTGCGACTAATTACATTAGTCGCAAATCTGTGGTCGCTAAATCTATTAGTCGCTATATTAGTCGCTAAATTGCGACTAATATAGCGACTATTTATATTTTCTAAATATTAGTCGCTATATTCGTCGCTAAATTAGCGACTAATATAACGACTCAATAGCGACGAATATAGCGACTGTATTTAAGTCGCATAGCAGTCGCTAAACATTTAGTCGCTAAATCGTCGCAAAAGTAGCAACTATATAGCGACTAATGAGCGACGCATTTAGCGACGTTTTAGCGACTAATTATGCCATAATGAATTTAATTTTATCCTATAGCGACTACTTAGTGACTATTTAGCGACTAATATCGCGACTAAATAGCCACTAATTAGCGACCAAAATGAACCGGCATGCATTCTGGTTTGGTTTCGGTTTTTCACTATTATAATTATGAATTAAAAGCTGAATGTAATGCAATAATATGAAATCTAAAACACTTTTGAATAAAACACAATTTATACTAAAATATAAGAAAACAAAGTCATACATTATGTTATTAAAATTCAAAACAAACATACAAACATACAAACATTATAAACAAAGTCTTAACAAGTAGAGTCTAAGGAGAATTAGTAGGAGAATTGGTAGGAGCTGCATCAGACTGGGTTTTGCAGAAATCAATGTATGCAGGGTCGGTTTCGAGTAGATACCTTTTCACCATGCCCAACTCCTTCTGCTCACTCGCCTGTCGAGCTAACTCAGCAGCTTGTGTTTCAATCTGGCGCTGAGCTTCTTCAAGCTGATGCTGGAGCGAGTTATAAGGCCAGGAGCTACCCGGGTACTTGCGCTTTCCAGAGGCGTGAGACTCTCCAAGACTTCCAATACCATATGCATAGCCTCTGTCATCCACAATTGTTGACTGGAAACAAAAAAAGAAAGTTAAATTGTTAGGAAATTTAAATTCAGACAACCATAAATAGAACAATTCTTTTCACAACCAACAGACAACAAAAATTCAAAGACAATCAACCAAATCAAATGGAATCATTAACTAGAGAAGTCATATCAAAAACAATATGAAACTCCATACAAGCAGTCAAACGCAAATGCATATATGAATAATAAGAATTGGATTTACCTGAAGAAAGAGTTCATTGAACTCATCAGTGGTCAGCTCTCTAGGTCGGGAAGTCCCATCGGAAGTTTCTGCCTCAATCTCGGCCTTCTTTGCATTGAGCATCTCCTCATACTTCTCTGCAATCTGTTGTGCCTTCAGGTCGATGTAAGTTCCATCAGGTTTTCTGTGGGTTTTCAGAAAAACCTCACCATAACTGACAGGTCTACCCAGCTCCTTTTCCTAAAAATGTAACAAACTAAATTGCTAATAGGGAAGAATTAAAATTCAGAAACAAAAGTAAATAGAGGAATGCTTACTACCATTTCTTGGTGAATTTGCTCCATAGACTTCTGGCCAGTGTAGGTTTTGCTCACACCTAGACCATCACGATCAGACAATCGAGAAGCAGAAGTTTTCTCACTCCTCTGTTTACCTTCATCAGTTTCCCAGTATGCAGTCATCTTTACCCAAACGTCTGCTTCTATCCATGCAGGTCGGACACCAGAAAGGTGAGCTTTGCAAACCATGTCCTTCATTCTCCTTTGACATATGGCCTCAAAATGTGCTTGAACGGTCCCTGTGATTAATGGATCCCAGTGGTGCTCTTTCTACAATAGAAAGAGCTTAATCATGTTAGTGAGAAACTAAACAAAAGTTTTAAAAAACCAGACCATTGTACCTATATACTTACCGCAAACTCTAAGAAGTACCGCTCTGCTCGCGGTCGAGGCACATGGCTCCAACTATAGAACTCACCATCAAATTTGTTTTGGAAGACCTTTGTAATCTTCCGGACCAGAGAAGACTTGTCACGACCAAACCTACACAGACAACAAAGAATCAGTAAAAACTATGAATCACAGGAAATAACTAAAATGAAGTGATGGAATTAAACTTTTACCAAGTTGTATTTGGCGGCTGTGGAAGAACTGGTGAGAGAACAGTAGTCCACTGTTCTCGTCCTGGCATGCTTAGTAGTCTCTCAAGATAACGGAGACGGCTTTCTTCAAGCCTTGGTTGAATCACCACATTGTCGTCCACCCCGTCAACCATATTCTCATCTACATGGTTAGATTGCTGAGCTTCATGATTGCTCTGACCTTCGGAGTTTTGCACTGGAGACGCCCTTGGTTGTTGAGACAGATGAACAGATTGAGTCGGAGACGCTTGTGGAGTAGACATATGACCTGAAAATATGATCAACACACAAATCAAAGTTCACAGACTCAAACAGAAACATGTACTAGTCAATGCAACTAAACAAGAAAGAAGCTTTCATTCTTAAATCTCACAAGACTCAACCGTCAAAGCAATCAAGACTGAAAACATATTTAAACAGTAGGTTTGGTCGAAAGCATCTAACTTTGCAAACTGACTAAACTTCAAAAAAAATCACACATTGAGCTTAACAAGAACAACCAAACCAACGTACAAGCATCAGTCACAAACAACAAACAATGACTTGAAACAAAACTTAACAAAACAGTCATCAGTCACATAATCCGAATCTAGTTTGCAAACAGACTAAACAAGAACAACCAAACCAACGTACAAGCATCAGTCACAAACAACAAACAATGACTTGAAACAAAACTTAACAAAACAGTCATCAGTCACATAATCCTAATCTAGTTTGCAAACAGACTAAACAAGAACAACCAAACCAAAAGTTCAAGCTCTGTGAGTATATACCAATGAATCCATTACCTTGGTTATTCGCAGAGCCTGTCCTATGAGCAGGTGGAGTCACCGTGGTTGTCCTCTGAGCAGGTGGAGTTTGAGCAGGTGAAGTCACCGGTGGTTGTCCTCTGAGCAGGTGGAGCTAGAGCAGGTGGAGTCACCGTGGCTGTCCTCTGACCAGACTGATTTGGCGATGCTGTCCGCTGAGGATTCGAAGGAGATGCTCTCTGACCTTCAGAGCCTGTAGCCGGACCATATCCTAGAGATGTCCGTGGAGACCTCGAATCGCTGTAGAGAAGTTGGTGAGGCGGTGGGTACTGGCTGACATGCAGCTGGGTTTGAGTCATAGTCGGACGCGGTGGAGGTGTACCGTCTGTCGCCGGAGAGAAATTGTACTGCGGCGGTAGATTGTTGGGTCTGGATTGGGTGGACGAGGAAGGCTGTGGCTCGACGGCAATATTTCCTCGCCCACGGCCTCTACCTCCTCCTCCTCTTCCTCGGCCTCGTCCTCTACCTCCTTTAGCTTTCGATTTTGCCATCGGATTTCTCGGTTAGGGTTTTGACAGAGATCGAAAATAGATAGTAAGGTGGGAGATAGATGGTGTTAGGGTTGCGAGAGAGCGATTGAGAGTGTGAGAGACGGTTTAGAGGTGATAGAGAAGAGATCGTGTCGAAGATGGAGAGATGGAATCGAGAGAGAATGTTGACGGCGAGAGAGGATTTTCAGAACAATAGAACTAGGTTTTGACACTTAGGAAAATTTAGGAAAAAATCTTAAATTGATTTGGCGGTTTAGGCCTGGTTTAGAACAAATTGGGCGCTGGTTTAGTGATTTTGTCGGTTTAGAGGGTGAATAATTTGGCGGGCCAGACCCAAATTTTCGCGGGCTTTCACTAAAATAAACGCGGTTCAGGCCAAAATGTTCGCGGGCTAGCAAAATATTGGCGGGTCCTGATTTTATTTGGGCCAGACCCTAATTAGTCGCAAGTTAGTCGCTAAATGGTTGCGAATATGCGACTAAATTGCGACTAAAATGCGACTAATCAGGGTTCTGAAGCAAATTTAAATCTTAAATAGCTAAATAAATAATTATATACTAAAACTAATACTTAATTTAAACATATTGCATTTATAAATGACCACAAACATAAAAAAATAGAAAAAAACAAAACAATAACATTATGAATAAAACAAAGGGAAGATGTCATTGAACATTATACATAAACATTAGACATTATACATAAACCTTAGACATAAACATTAAACATTAGACATATTTAATATTAAACAAATTTGAGATTATTAAAACTCTGAAATACAAATATCAATACGGTTCTGCATCATCGTCCGCTTCATCATCTTCATCGTCATCATCAGAAGATGATAGATTACACCGAAATTCATCTTCTGGTTCTGCATCTCCAACGTCGTAATCGAGATTGATTGTGTTTTCGTGTTGTACCAAATTATCAGGAACATAAGCATGTGCACATTTCCAATCTTCTGGTGAAAGCCATACTTCATGCATTTCCCCACTTAGACGACCAACCTGAGTAAATATATCAGGTAATTCTTGGTCATGATATTCAGGGACTCCACCTTCATTGTATCTTGTTAACCTGACAATATGAGTAGACATTTAGGAACCTCAAAATAGATATCATGTACATGTTTCCGTTAACTAGATAGAAATTTACCTTGAATTCGTCTGTATATTCGAGGCGAAATAATGCTCAGAGAAATATGCAATCTCTTCATTTAGATATGATTGAACAATAGATCCAGCTGCATATCTTTTGTTCTTTGCTTTCCCTTTCAGCTTTTTGAAAAACCTTTCAAAGGGGTACATCCACCGGTATTGAACAGGTCCTCCTAATTCAGCTTCGTAGGGGAGATGTATAGGAAGGTGCTCCATCACGTCGAAAAATGATGGTGGAAAGATCTTCTCTAAATTGCAGAGAATCAAAACTATGTGCTGCTTTAGAATTTGGACGCGACTCTTCTGCAAAGTTCTTGAACATAAGTCACGAAAAAATCCTCCGATACCTACAATATAAATAAATTAAAACATTAATGGTTAATACAACATATTCAAAATACAATGAATAATCGGGTACCTGCTAACGCAAGGTGAACGTTCTTGTCGAGGAGTTCTGCAAAGATAAATGGAAGTAGTCGCTGCATAAAGACATGGCAATCATGACTCTTCATCCCAGAAAACTGTGCATTACCCAAATCAGCACAACTTGCTAAGTCTGAAGCATAACCATCTGGGAATCTGACCTCATGTTTAACACATTCCAACAACTTGGTTCTAGCTTCGTTTGTCAATGAGTAAACTGGGAAAGGAGCTCTACCAGCACTATCAACATGTAAGTGTGGCCGAGAACAGAATTGATCTATATCCAATCTTGATGGGATGTTGTCTTTTGATTTACCCTTCACACGCATAAGAGTTTTGATAATGTTGTCGAAAACATTCTTCTCTATATGCATCAAATCGAGATTGTGTCGAAGATTGAGGTCCCTCCAGTACGGTAACTCCCAAAAGATGCTTTCTTTGTGCCAGTTTTGCTTCTTCCCATATCCGGGCATCTTCTTCTCGTGACCGTTTCCACCAACATCCTTAGTTCTTGGTGGATTTACACCACGCAAATGGTATGAATAGACTTGCTGGCCGGTTAAAGACTCAGGTGGGTAATCATTCCTAGCATCCTTTCCCTTCAAGAAGTCTTTTTTGTTTTTCCTCAGTGGATGATCTGCAGGAAGAAATCTCCGATGACAATCGAACCAACACGTCTTTCTTCCATTCGGCAGATAAAAAGATTTGGTATCATCCATGCACCATGGACATGATAATTTTCCATGGGTGGTCCATCCTGATAACATGCTGTACGCCGGAAAATCGCTGATCGTCCACAACAAAACTGCTTTTAGATTGAAATTTTGATTCAAGGACACATCGTATGCATCGACTCCATTAAACCACAATTCTTTTAACTCCTCAACAAGAGGCTGGAGGAATATATCGAGACTACCTCGCGGATGATTTGGCCCAGAGTTCATTACTGTAAGGAACAAGTACTCCGTGTTCATGCACATATCAGGGGGTAAATTATAGGGAGTCAAGATCACAGGCCACAACGAATGATTATTGGACATGCCAAATGGATTGAATCCATCTGTACATAGTCCAAGATAAACATTGCGGGTCTCTTGTGCAAACGTCGGATATTGATCTTGAAAACATTTCCACTCTGCCGCATCAGACGGATGACACATTTCTCCCTCCTTTGCTTGGTGCTCGGCATGCCATCTCATTGCCGCTGCAGTCTTCTCGCTCTGATACATTCTCTTTAATCTGTCAGCAATAGACATATACCACATACGGCTATATGGTATATTGGTCCTACGGTGCTGCTCGTTAGGCTTCCATCTTGGTGAATTACACTTCGTCATCTTTCCAGAATATCATACAATTTTTGAAGCAAACATCAATCAGACGACATGGGAGGCCTAAATTGCGCATCAATTTCTCTGTCGCGTAATGTGAATCGATTGCCTGATTTCCTTCTGGTAGATACTCTGTAAGCATTTCACATATCGAATCCACTGCTCTTTCACTCATATTATGCTCCGCCTTCTTTTGCATGACTCGAGCAGCTAAGGATAACTGTGAATGACCTTCACGACAACCATCATACAAAGGATTGTTCGCTCCTTCTAGCAAGTCGTAGAATTTTTTTGAATGATTACGTACCGGTTCGTCTACATTCGGATAACTACCATATTCCTCCACATTCTGATAACTATATTGATGATAGTTATCAAAATGTACGTTATCACGAAATGCATCATTCACCATATCCACATACCTATCTTCTACTACATTACCCATCCCTTCACTTCCACTAACCCAGGCCGTATCAGCATAACTCGTTCCTAAACCCATATCGACTTCTTCACCATGCTTATACCAAACATAATAATCAGGCATAAATCCATTCCTATACAAATGCTTTTGTATTTTTCTCCCCGTCATAAGTCGTTTATCATTCCTACAAGTATCACAAGGACAGTGAAACCTACATCCATTGCTCTGCGCGAAGGGCTGGCTATTTGCAAACGGAATGAAATGTTTATCGACCCCCTCCATGAATTCTGCCGTGAAATCTCCCGTAGCTGGATCGATCTGGTTATACATCCACTCTCGACCATTAGTGTAGTTATAAGCTCCTGACATTATCGCTGACCTAGAAAACGTTCCTCTCTGTTTTTTTTTTCAATTTTGTCTGATGAATATCGCAAACTAAGTGTGTGGATGAGGAGAAACCGAGCTGATCAATTTTTGTATATATATAAGTTTTTGCGACTATTTAGCGACTAATTTAGCGACTGATTCGTAAATTTGTTACAAAGTTAGGTACACGCGGTTCAAAACATTAAAAACGTGTTTTATACCGACTTTTAGCAACTAACAAAAATACGGTTTAGCGACCCGCCGAATTTAGTCGCTAAATAGTCGCTAAATAGCGACTATTTAGCGACGGTTTACTTGTAGTCGCAAATTAGCGACTAAAGAGCGACTATTCTCTATTAGTCGCAATATCAGTCGCAACTTAGTCGCTAATCAGTCGCAAAATTTAGCGACTATACAATCAGTCGCAACTTAGAGTCGCAAAATCCCTGTTTTCTTGTAGTGAGTTATTGCTAACGGAAATTAAAATAAAGCTGTTTTCTTTCAACAAATGATCCTCCTAGATTCTCAGGTATCTCCAAATAAGAGTTCATGTCTCCAGTAGTAGATATTCCTAATGTTAATTTCGCCTCCTCTCTAACTGCATGTAAAGATAATTTATTAAGATTAATTTGTTTCCCATAAACCAATTCATAGTCCTTTAAAATTTAAGTATAACCAAACATTCCTCTTTCGTTATCTTACAAAAAAAAAATAAACTATCATATGTGAAGAGCATATGTAACATTGGTGGACAAGTTTTTACAACCTTCGAAGTTCGAACCCGTAATTAATTTTGCACATGCGTGTTTGTTGTCAAAATAAGTTGTGTTTAATTTGGCTCGGTCAATATAAATTTGTATTTTTTCTAAATCAATGATAAATTTATATTTTATTTGGCGAAACTCTGTAACTTTAGAATTTTATTTACATTTTTATGTTTTTCTTTGATGTTTTTTTAATGTTTTAAAACGATGGTCGTTTTAGTTTCTATTAAAAATAAACAGACGTTAAGCAAAAATTAATATTGACTAAATTATACCTAAATTGGATTGGTCAACTAAAGTTTGTATATTTTCTGGATTAATGAAAAATTGGTATTTATTTCGACCAATTTGTGTAAGTTCATTATTTGATTGGCCGTTTTCTCAATTCTCAAGTGAAAAAACATAGACACCATTATATTAAACTAATTACATGAACCAAATTTTGACAATTTAATTTTTAACTTTTTGTGACTTTGGCAATTGTCTTTTTTTCAAACACATTAATAAGCATGGCTATGCTTAGATTTAGAAGTAACTGAAGTTATTCATTCACGAGCAAAACTATGTACTTTTGACTATACACACGAAACTTCTAACAAGTAGGACACCAAACCTTATCACATTAGTTATTAGACATGTACTTATCCCTGTTAAAGCAATGCCTTATTTGTTTGGAATTACAAACACTCTTTAGCTTCAAGTGGGTTGCAGAATTTAACTTATTTTGCTGTCGTCGTCAATGTGTTAGTTGTTGTCAATATATATGGATCAACTAGTTATATACTCCCTCTGTTTCATATTATAAGAAGTTTAAGGTTTTGGCACAAAGATTAAGAAATCATTTAATTTTGTTTATTTCCATAACTAAAACATCATTTATTATTTACCTAACCTAATTTGACCAATGATAAAATATTATTTAGAATATAAGTTGTCAAAAACAAGAAAAAGTTAATTAATACTACATTGAAAATGGAAAACATCTTATAATTTGAAACAAAAAAAATCACCAAAACTTCATATATTGTGAAACAGAGGGAGTATATATTTTTTTTTTAGTCGAAACTCTGTGAAAAGACACATTTTAGTGAAAAAAAAAATGCAAAAGAAGTGCGAGGCCTACTAATACTGAAGAGTTTTTAGAACCTCCATCGCCTGCCAATACTTATTTCCCTTTTTAATATATAGAATTAAAAGTGAGTGAATTCTTTATCAAAAAAAAATATAGAATTAAAAGTGAGTGAATTTATTGTTTCAGAATCATGCAATTGGAAAATATGCAAAATATTTTTAAAACCAGATCAAATTTTATACAAATATTCCAGACACGTCTCCTGATTTTATGATATAATATATTTATTAAGACATAATTGATCTCTTATATCTTCTATTTTTTAATTATTATTTGAGTGTCATATTTAAAAAAAATAAAATCAATAATATAAAGTTTCCGTTTTACCAAGTTAATTTCAGTTAAAATTGAGTTTTAGGTAGATAGATTCTCGGTTCAATTATGCATGTATTGTTCTAATGATAATTCTAGGTAGTTTAGGTTGGAATTGAGTGATTTAGGATTTATTTAGGTTATTGATGTTATGTGATTTTTTTAAACGTTTTTAAAATTTTTAAATCGTTTATGCCATTTATCAAACATATTGAAACGTTTTCAAAGTTGTAAGAAAATCTAAAAACGTTTTGTAAACGTCTTTAGCTTTTTCAATTTTGTCTTAAACTTGTTTTTAAAATTTGAAATATTTTAGATTAGAAAAACGGGTTAAAATTCATTTTTAATTTTTAATTTATTTTTATGTAAAAATAATGTAATATTAGATATATATATGTTTTGTATAGAATTAGTAGTTTTGAAATTTTATTTTCAATTTTTATAATTTCTACAATTTTTGAAATAAAGTTTTAGCATTTTATAAAACAATTAATCATTTTCGAAATATATAATAATTTTTCAAAAATATTATATAAAAATTATAAAGATTTATATAATTTTGTAAAATTTAATAAATTTGATATACAATTTTAAACTTTTATTCGTTTATTGTTTGTAAGGAAAATTTTGAAGCGTTTGAGGAGTATTTGGCTTCCCAACCTGCTCAGTTACAGACGGCTCAGCCACGTCAGGAAGCGGCACGACAGTCTCGATCGGCGCAGCCAATGCCGTCACAGCCGAGACAGTCTCATCCTCGACAAAAGCTTCCTAGTGGGAGCCATTATGTGTCTCAAGTGCTAGAGACACAAAATGTTCCGATCTCTATTGCATCGAAGATAGCAAAATTAGTCGATCAGGCGGGAAGAGAGTTTCTGAAATGACTCGATCCCGATTACGAGATAATCCCGGGAACTTATTGGTAAGTTTTTTAAATTCAAGAATTTTGATTTTATCATATTTGTTTTACATACGTTTAATGTTTGTGCGTTTTCAGGTTTTCGATGAGGGAATCGAAGATCACGAAGAGCATCTTAGGAATGATGTACAACATGCTCAATTTCGCATATCCGACCTACATGAAGATGCCTTTATCCGATAGACATAACTGATTTCTCCAGTTCGTGGTATGTATCTTCGTTCGTATATATTTCATATTATTATTAATTGTTTAAGTTTTTTTTGTAGCAAGAGTATATTTGGATAAAAAGTATATTGCACTTGTGGAAAGGAGTTCCACATGAAGGAGAAAACTCATTATTCTCACGTCATCAACTAGTGGAAGCAGAAGTTGTGGCAGAAGATGTACATAAGGGAGTGAACGATGACGTGTGGACCGGGTTGATCCGTCATTGGGCACAACCTACTACAACATCGACTCTTCGACGAACTCGCAGAACCGTAAGAGTCGGAGAGGCGCTGTTGGGATGGCCATAACACAGGAGCGAAGAGCACTCTACAACAGAAAATTGACTTTGTAAGTTTCTTTGTTAATATTTTCCATATTTTAATACTCTTTTCTAAACAATAATTTTTTTTGCAGAAACTACGAGAAGGAAGCGACCCGTCGTTTGTTGAGCTCGTCGAGGGCGGTCATAGAAACAAGCATATCGCCGAGATCCATGATCCGATCGCTCGGAGAAATTTTGAGTCGTTGAAGAGGCGAGTGGAGGAAGTGCCATCCAACAGTTTGAGGGAGTCAGCTCTACGGAGTCTTTGATATCACCGGAAAAAGTTAATGAGATCTTTCTCGAGGTAAATTTTAGTGTTAACTAAAATTTAATATTATTCTTAGATTATTTGATTTCTAACTGCTATCTGTAATTTTTTTTGTAGGAAACGCGGAGGAAACTTGGTGGAGAAAGTCTCGACACCGCTTTTCCGCTTCTATCCAGATACATACTCTTTCACCGAAGCCTTGAGGGAGAAAAACGAGGAAATCGAAGCGTTGAGGGCGAATCAGGCGCGGATGAAGCTCTGATGCGAGAGGAGAAGGCATAAACCGACCAAAATATGCATGAGATGCAAGCTCAGTTTATGCACTTCATCAAGTACAACACTCTTCCGGCACGAGTGGAAGAGGTAGCTCAGGGAGCGGCATCGATAGTGGGAACGGGAGCTTCAGGGACGGGGATGGGTTCGAGATCTATAGAGGGAATGGGGACGGAGACGGGATCGGGATCCGCAGCGGATCCCGGTCTTATGTAATTTAAAACCTTTTTTGTTTTTGAATATTTTTTAAATTTATTTTATAATAAATTTTCGTTTTTATTTATTTTTTAAAATATAATATTAATAAAATTGTTATATAAATTAAAAATTACTATTAAAAAAATATATATTTTAAGAACCCTTGGTAATCTATCGGTAATGTGTCGGTTTAATTATGTCGGTAAACCGTCGGTTATAGCCATTGATAATTTGTCGGTTTTCACGTCGGAAAACCATCAGTAATTTCGTCGGTAATCAATCGGTTTTCTCTCGGTAAACTGTCGGTTGTCAACCATCAGTAATCTGTTGGTTTAAATTTACCTTGGGAAACCGTCAGTAAATTTTCATCGGTAACCGTCGATTAGTAAACCGTCGGTTATTCGTCAGTTTAGATCTTTCGGTTATCCATCGGTAATATCTGCCGTTTTTAACAGCATATAGACGGCCATTCCCGACGGATTACCGACAACCAAACTGTTGGTTATGTCATCGATTATCCGTCGGTTTATCACTCGTCGATAATCTGTTGATAATCCGTCGGTTTTTATGTCGTCGATAATCCGTTGGTCGGAAAACTGGTGGATGTCGATTTACAATGAAATAGAACCGACGGATCTTTTGTAATATCCCTTTCCGACAGATATTCGACAGATCCGTCCGTCGATTATGGCGTATTTTTTTGTAGTGTTTATTATTTTTTAATATCGTCTCAAATTTTATGATTCATCTAATTTTCTTATAATAGTTATATTTCAAAATAAAAAATTTTACTGCTTCTCTTTCAAGTTTTCCAATGTATATATGCCACTTTAATTTTTAAAATCCTCTTGTATATTTTATCATATTTCTATATTTATTATAAGTACTAAAGTACCTCTTCTAAATTAATTTTTTTATCGATATTTTTGATTTTGTTTTATCTACATTTTCTTACAGGTTACCATTCTCTAAAAGTCCAACATACCAGTAAATAAATATTTTTTTGCTCACTACTCATTGAAATAAATATATATATATATATATATATATATATAAATAAATATATATGTATGATAAATAATTTAATATGTTTTCGGCATCATGATGTCAATTTCATCTAAAATACTATGAAACTTGTTTATTTTTTGCTGACATTTAGTGCAAATTGAATTTAGATAATTTCTCACGTCTCTTGACTTTTGTCTAAACATTGGTCCAATATATATTTTTATTATAATTCTTATTATTTTTCTTCAAATAGTGTCATTTATATTTTTAAGATATGAAAATTCATCTTCTCATAGTTGATCATTTATTTTCATAATAAATTTTTATTTAAAATTAATCGATCTCGAACTGTATCAAACTGACCATGATTTATTTAAAAATAAAATTTTAATTAGAAATATAGAAAACATATTAAAAATCTCTAATATAAATTATATTAAAGCATATTATCATTTTTGTTTTTGAATGTATCTATTTTCTAAAACCTAAAAAACCAAAAAATCCAAACCAAATTGAATAACTGAATATCTAGTCTGACCAACCATAAGTCCAATCACTTAAGATTATGAATCACATTAAAGTTTTTATGTTTTATTTTCAGTTTTTAATTTATTAATATTATGATATGTATTTATGTTTTGTTTTGATTGGTTTTCCAGTTTTTAATTTATTAATCTGTTAATAATATGATATATATTTTTGTTTTGTTTTGATTGATTTAAATTTTATTTATTAATTAATTTGTCAGTTTCTTATGATTTAAAAAAAAAATTGATGTGTAACACATGAAAAAAGCATTATGTTATTATTGTGTTGATTAAATCTCAAATGAGTGGAATGTACAAAAAAAAGAAAAACGTTTATGGAAATTTTTTTTGTCAACCGTTTATGGAAATCTATAATAAAAGATTAAGAGATAACTCTAAATATCTGAAGAAAATTATAATTGAAGGAAATATCGATAAATCCAAGACTAATTCATGGTCAAATACAATTTGAACAGCTAAGACTAGTTGCATTCGTACATTTTCCAACAGTTTAAACTATTTTCAACAGTTGAAAAAAAAACATTTAACTGAGTTGAAAGAAAAAAAATGAGTTCTTTGCTCATGTGTCATGCTTTCGTTGGTCAGAAAAAAGAAATTAAAATATTTGTTGTATCGACAAAATAAGATAGGATATCTACAATTTCATTGGTTGTTCATATTTTTATTTTTTTATCCGCTCAATAATTCAATCTCAATTATTTCATTGTAATTAAATTATATATATATTTATATCAAAATTCATCATTTTTCATATACTCTATAAACAAAAACTTGTTTCATTTGTTTTAGACATAAAAAACCTGTATTTTATTATGTTCCTTCTTTTAGTTTCCAATAAACCATTGTTTTTAGTTTAAAACATCGATTTAGTGAAATAGATCCCAACAATATCCCTTTCTACACCCAAAATTCTTTTCCTTACCCTTTCAACTACCTAAATCTCAACAATAATCAATTTCAAAATCAATCTTCTAACCACTCCCAAAATATACCAAATTACGGTTATCCACCAATTTTCTTCATGCTGCCAGCTGTTCCAAACCATCATCCATATTTTGGATCGATGATATCATATTTATCTCATGCATCCTCTTATTCTTCTTCTCCAACGGGTAATGAAATTGATTTGTATGTTAGAGCAGCTGAATTTCCAGAATTTTGTACACAATTAACTCTTGGTGGTATGAGCGGTGTTCATGAAACCATTCCAAATTCAGATGATCTAATTCATGCTCGCCGAAGAAACTCCAAAGGACCACTAAGCAAAATTTGGTGCTAATGGGTGGGTGGATTAATATAGAACAAATAGCATTGTTGGAAGAAACCAAAAAGATGATTCATTTTGGGGCAAAATTGTTGAATACTGTAATGATCATTGCTTATTTGATCCTCCCCGTGATGGAGATTCTTGTAGAAATCACTACAACTACATGAATAAGAGTTTGGGCAAATGGGTTGGCGCATTTGATACTGCTAAGTGTATGCAACAAAACGGGTGGTCGGAGGATGATGTATTGGCAAAAAGCACATAAAAATATTTAAGTTTTGGTAATGGAAATTTCAAATTTATGAAAGAATGGCTCTCTGTCCGTGATCAACCACGCTATGGAAGCCAAGTAGGAAGAAATACTAGCTCTGGAAGCAGTGGATCTGAAAGAGCCCACAAAAATGTTGGGTGTTTATTAATTTATCGTATTGCATTTTCGGTTTTCCGTTAATATGAATGTTTTAATAATTACTATATCTTTTTCGTTAATTTTTAAATATATATAAAATATTAAACGAAATAATATTTTATAAAATTATTTAATTTTTAGATATTTAATTTAATATTAATCGATTATTTGTAAAAATATTAATCCGAAAATATAAAACATAAAGAAAATAAAATTAGTAGGGTAGAGTGTTAAAAAAATTTTAAACAACCATTGTAGGTGGTAAAAATTGAATAGGTGTTGAATTATTATGTGGAAGAAAGAAAAAATGATGTGAAAGAAAGAGAGGATGATGTAGAGTGTAAAATAAGGTGTTAAATTTTTTGGTCATTGTACATAGTCTTTTTTTTTTTTAACACTGGGCCTTGTATTATATTCAGTACACAGCCCAAAGGGCTATTACACAGAAGACAAAGATAAAAGCTAATATAGATGACAGATAAACGGGCCTAAAGCCCAGAGTGAAAACCGTGACACTGTTTCGGATCGAACCGAAGCAGCAACAGTCCGCAACGTGTCCTGCCACGCGTCATCACCTCAAGATGACCGGCATGCAAGAACTCCGGCGACACTGGACGGTTTTCGAAACGCTGCCGGTCGCTATAGCTATAGCGTGGTTACCGGCCGAGCGCCTTCAGAAGGCCGTACACAACACCGCTGAACGATATGCAAGCATTATCCACCTCGTCGGGATTGATGAAGTCTCTGCGCTTCCAGAAGGCTTGCCGAGACGGAAGAGAACCAGAGAGATGAAAATCAGGGGAGTCCAGTCAACTCGAGTGGGCCATCGAACCAACGCCCTAAACGCTCAACATACATAGGACAAAGAGATCAGCGGCAACATGATAGGCGGAACGGCGGATCAAATCGGAAACCCGACATCGATCCGAAAGAAACCACCGCGACAAACACAAAAACAAACGGACAGAAACATATGAAACAGATCCAAGAGAGAGGAGAAAACAGAAACTCGATACAAACTCATATCCCTCTGAAAAATCAAATCCGTGAAGAGGGAGAAGAGATTGTTGTCGAAATCGAAATCTCTTTCGAAATCTCTCTCGAGAGAGAAGGTTTTACATAGTCTAACACATTTTTTTTTTTGATAATTTTACATAGTCTAACACATTTGTTAACAAGACACACGTTTTATTTAATCGTTGGAAGGAGGATAATGGTGGAAAAGATTTCTCGATAAAAGTTGTCGGAAAAAATAAAAGAGGAAAATGTAAGAATAATCTATTCATGGATGGGCCGAGAAAAAAAAATATATTCATTGATGGAATATATTAGCTCTAGGCATTCAGGTAATGCCAGCATAATGTATAATGTGTCGAGAGTATATTCCGTTGAAAGTCTACTATAGACAATAGATTTCTTGTATATATCTACATAGGTCGATTTATTCACGAAGGTCGAGAGTCTTTCGTCTTAAATAAAGTTATTTTTGCAATTAAAATCAAATAGTAGACTTTGTGGAAAAGTCTATAAAAGTGAAAGAGTTAAATTTGTATTTGACTAATTGACTTTTGAATAGTAGATTTTGTTAAACCACGTAGACTTTATGGAAAGTCTACTACCGGTTGTACATTTCTATATGTAGTCTACTTGAGAATTCTATTTTAAAAAGGCCACTTTTGCAATTACAAATCACAAAGTATATTTTTATGTAAAGTTTATCCGGCTGAATTCCAGCAGAAGTCTATTTTGGATTAGTTTGGAGTTGACAAAAAAAAATATATTCCCCCGAAAGCTATTATATTGGTCAACTTTCGACATGTCGGTCAACCCAAAACTAATCTAAAGTCGACTTCGTGAGGAAGTCTACCTCCAAACTCAAACATTGATCAAATACAAAAATGATTTGTTTCTTCGAGTAGACTTATGGCGCAGACTTCGTGAAAAAATACTTTGATTAAGTCAAATGCAAAACCAACCCGAAATTTACAAAAGATTTCAAGAGAAGACTATTCAACTTTTTTTTTGTTTTCAAAGAGATGTTGTAGACTTCCCGAGAAGTTTATTGCCGAAATTTTTCAAAAATTCAATTGCAAACCTAACCCAAAGGTTGACAGTAGACTTCTCAACAAGCTCTACTATCACAACACATATCAGAAAATCGAAAAAACTACACAGAAGTGATTTTTACCTTCTTTAACCGCCTAGTACTTCAAGTTAAACTATTAACAAGAAATCCAGCCTTTATGAATGCAAGAAACGCCGAAAAATGTCAATGGTGGTTAATTTTAGGTGGTTAAATTATTTACAGGTTGTGAAACAAATAATGTGTTTTAGGTGGTTAAAATATTTACAGTTTAAAAATTGATTGTCCATAATGGTTGAAAGAATTAATGATGATGGTGTTTTGAAAAATACGAAGTAGAACACAGGTTTATTAGGTCATTTGACATTACCAAAATTTACTGTTTTCTTCTCTGAAATGTTTACTTCGTAAATAAGTAAAATAGTGTAAGTCATTATCGACAAAAAATGGCAAAAGTTAAAGAATCACATTTTAAATGTCATTTTGCATTTGACCACAAATTGTAGATCACTTATGAAAATCAACCCTAAAATCAGTGTGGTTGATTGTTTATCGTAAGGCCGGTTTAGATTAATAAGCATATTTTGCAGGTTTTGATATTCCGCGCGTGGACCCACACACGCTCTTCAAGTTCTATCCCAAACTCTTTGCCGAAGTTTCCGCCGTCTAAAGCGCATCCGTCCGCCTTCTCCGGCGACCAGCTACCGCAGAGTCGCGAGATGGCAATCGTCTTTGCTCTCTGCTCCTTCTAGTACAATGTGTGTGTCAGTCCGGCGCAGATCTCGTTTCTCTCTTGGCTCTCTCTCCTCGGCTCTGCAGCGACGGTCCACGGCGGGCTTGGGTTGCGGCGTGGCGCTTCTTTCGCGTTTGGTTACCTGCTCTCAGGACAGTGGGTCAAACGTCAGACGGGTTGCCATTGTCTTTCTTCGCGGATGCTGCTCAGATCCGCCATCTCCCGTCATCTGTGGTGGCTGCAGCGCTGGTTGAAGGATATCATAAGCTATTGAGGCGGCGTGGAGACGGCTACGGCGGCTCCGCTTCGGTTCAGTCTTCCGGAGTTCTCGGGTTTTGACAGCGTTGATTTGTTGTCTCGGCCTGCTCTTGGTTCGTACCAGCTCCTCCTCTTCTCGAGTGAGGTTTACTAGGTTGTCGGAGAGATCGGCTCTTCTGCCTTCGTGCGGTGTTTGCACATTCTCTCCGGTGGGTATCGGGCTTTAATCAGCAAGGAGGTGGATGCGTTCTCTGGTATGGTCTAATCCCACTTGTTGGTGGGTTCCGTGCCTTTGGTTTGTGTACTCGATTCGGAATAGCTAACCGGATTGTGTTTACATAACCTACTCTGCGCTAAAGCCAATGATTTGCTTTTGATGGCTTATTTGGCTGGATTATCTTGAAGTTGTTCGGATGGTTTGCGGTTTGGTTAAGTGCGGTACTAGTTTAGTACGGTCTCATATTTTAGGGTGTAGGAGGAGGTAATAAGGCTTTGGGGTGGTGATGCGTGGTCTCTTTTCTAGCCGACTACGGGGAATGTACTTGGTAGATCGAACAACCGCTCTTAAGCTATGTAAGTTAGTGTAATCCTAGGTTTGAATCGGATCTAGGTGTGTTAGTGAGCGTCGATCAGATGATGTGGAGGACATTCGGTGATCGGGCCTCCTTGTCATCGTTGAGGAATGGTTCTTGTCCTAGGTTACCGGGTGAAACAACTTCCTAAACCTCTTTTTGCGTGTTCTGTTTCTACTCGGGATCGTTTAAACCCGATTTGCTTCTACTGTGCCGGCTTCGAGAGTTCCAGTAGTTTATCACTTTTTTTTTTACTATGCTTCCGAGCAAAAGTAACAAAATACTGATTGATATCTGTTTTTATGTTTTTTAGACTTTTGTGCCATGTGACCAATATTTTAAGTGTTGGAGATATTTACCATTTAGCACAAAAAGAATTAATATGCAAGCAAGCTACACATCTCAGACATATCTCGGACATATTTGATTAAAATTAGGAAATTTTTAAAAGATATTCCGCTTATATTAACAACAAGTGTTACTCACTTTTGGGAAACATAACAATTCTATCGGTTTTGACCAAAAAAAAAAAAAAAACAATTCTATCGATTAAAGAAAGTGATAAACAGGAATAGGATATATCAATCGAAACATAGAAAACTAGTATGATTCATTCACACCATGTGCGAGTACAAATATTATTAAACATAAATTTTTTAAAAATAAAAATTATCAAATTAATTTAACAATAATAATAACATTATAAAAATTTATATGAGATTATTTATAATTAAACATACATACATTATTATATTTAATAAGAGATTTTATAATTTATTATAAATAAAATTAATAATAATAAAATAAATTGTAATTTATATTTTTATGTATAAAAATAAATACATAAATATTTTTTAAATATTTTATCATTTATCAATATAAATTCAAAGTGTATATAAATAATATGAATTTACTATAAAAAATCTAAAATAATATTTATTAATATTTAAAAATATTGATAAAGATCTTCATATTTATCATCTTATTTTTTATTAAATGTTATGTATATCTCTAAAATTAAATTAACAATCTTCATAAATATTTTCATATATTTATCATTTCATTTTACATTTTCATTTTTTATTGAAAGTTATGTATATCTTCAAAATAAAAATTTTAAAAGAATCATAAAATATTTTATATTTATCATCTTATTTTTTATCCAAAGTTATATATATTTCTATTATAAATTTTAAAATATAATAAAATTACTAATATAAATTAAAGTTAACATGTAATTAGTTTAATTTTATTAATGATAAATTAGTAATCAACCAAGAATGAATTTAAGACCAAAAACACTTTTTAATTAACTTAAAGATAAGTTTTCCAATCTTCGGTTTGGGCCTAGCACAGGCCCAGTAGACTGATTTTGAAGTTGGAGAGTGTGACGTGAGCCAATGTGTCTTCGCCGCACGTCACGTGTCCTTTCAAACCTCGACCGCTCCCGCTTTTAAGGTACTTCTTTCTTCTAAACGAAGCAATTTCTCGAAATCTAATGGAGAAGAAGAAAAACGATGAATCAAGGCTGCCACTGATGGCGTTAAACCATGTATCAAGAATTTGCAGAGGCGTTAAAAAGTCTCTAGAATTCTACACGAAAGTCTTAGGATTCGTGGAGACAGAGCGTCCCGACTTCGGGATCCCAACACCGTAGTTGAATAGCCACGCACCGTTGAAGTCACGACTCTTGAAGAAGCTATATGTATTAAAACGAATGAGAGTATTACCCAAAAGTTGCACAAATACATGCACCTGTCTTTTTCTTTTTGAAAAGACATGCAGGACAGTTTGAATATTGAAGCAGCTTAATGCGTTCGACATGGGTAGCAACATGTCCACCACCAGAAGCAGATTCTCCTCCATCACCACGGCCACCTCAGCCGGAATCTCTGTCACAATCTTCATCATCTTCTTCTCCGTCGCCAGGACCAGCGCCTGTTCCTGCTCCCTCAGAGAAGATTCCGATGAGGATTCAGAGCCGGAGACGGAGTATTTCCCTTCTCCAACGCCGTCTCCTGCGGCCGAAGAGGGAAAACCAGATGACATTAAGACAAGGGAGGATGGTTATGAGTTCAAGCAAGAGGGAGGCAAATAAGATAGCGGGATGAGTAGATTGAAGAAAGTCGGGATAACTTAACCAGATCTCGTTACACTTAGTTTAACCAAGGAGAGTTTCTTTAAAAATGCTTTTCTTTTTTTTTTGGATTGAGAAACAAAAGTACAAAACATATATAATCCTTGCATTGTGTTTTTTTGGACAAAACGAACAACAGTTGTTCTTTTTGGTGGTGCCACATGATGAATCTATCATCTCTTTTAAAGAGTTTCTATTATTACCTCTTAAGAAGCATCACCATTTCGCAGTGGTCGGTGTGAGGAAAAAGGTCAACGGCCATGGCTTTGACAGGTCTGAAAGGCTCAGAGGCAGGCATTTTCTTGGCTCTATATCGAGCCAAAGCGGCGGTGCCCATTCTCCTCTGTCTTTGGTAACCCTTGTTCTCTTGACCCGTTTTCTCGAAAGACGGCGTGCAAAGTTCTATCGCGTTTGCCACTAGCGTTTCAGGGTTACACGAAATGTACCTGTAGTACCAATGCAATTGAAAAACTCTAGCGTTAAAAACCAAGATGATGGAATAACAGAGTCCAAGTAACCAATGTTGTGATAGTGTTTTGAGAGACTAACACAAGCGTCTTTAACCGTGGATGCGTTCTTAAAGCTTTGATTACATCCGGATGAAGTCCAGGACGAGGTGGATCCACTATAGCAACTACGTTTTTGAACTGTGGTTCTGGTGGTTCGGAGGAAGAATCCTTCTGCTCATTGTTTTGAACTTCTTCTTCAATGTTTGGAGGAGGTCCATGCTCTGAGTTTGAGATTTCTTCTATTGAGGAGTCGAGATCATTGTTGGCATCACTTAGAGGTTTGGCGTCTTCCATTTCAGACACATCTAGGTACTCTTTAAGTAGAGAGCTCATCACATCCTCTGCCTGTATAAATGGAAGAACCCCATAGGATTAAGATAATGAAACCGACTACGAGATATGTTATTGTCAAACACATGCCTTTGAACAGATGAACTTGCAGTTGCTTATGCCATTGATCTTTGCATTCCGTTCTGCATCTGATACAGCCGAGGCATTCATTTCAATGCCAATCACCTGTAAGAGTCTCAGAGGTTTAGTACCGAAGCTCCCCACTTTCATATTTATATTCAACCAAATCAGCAAAAAACGGTAAGGATTGTGTTCAATCAGTTTTGCAAGTTTAAGTAGTAGAGTATTACCATACCAACACGATGTGCCAGTGTAAGCCCGATCGTTCCAGTTCCACAACATACATCAAAGAGTAAAGTGTCGGGACCAAGATCAGCCCAATCTCCAGCAAGTGAATATAACTTCTCTGCAGCGGCGGTGTTAACCTAGATCAATCATTTTGAAATCTATTACACAACACCACCTTTTGACCAAATTATCAAAGACGCATCGATCCTGAAGATTCAATTATCACCTGAAAGAATGCTGTTGGGGATATGCTGAACCGAAGGTTGTTGATATGATCGTGAATCCGAGCTTCAGTCAAAACAATGGTGGATTGGTCCTGATTTGTTCCATTGTCTGACATTGGAATAGGCAGCAATCGCAATGGACAATCTGCTGGTGCAACATTTGATATTCCTACGTGATCCTGAGCAAGAAGAGATAGAGTCGGTTAATGATAAAATGGGACTATAGAGCTACAAAACTGAATGATACAATTAATTAATGAATTTAGTAAAGAAACATGTGAGGAGAAGTTATCACTTGAACAACTAATACAGTCAGAGGTAGAGGTGGAGAGCTTTCTCTAGCTCCTTGAGCAAATGCTTTTGCCAATTCTTCAAACTCAGTTGCCACTTCAGCCTCATCAGTATCCGTAGTACAAACCTGAATAGTTTCAGGTGAGATAGACTGATGGAGAAATCAAAACAAGAGATAAAGATCTATCCAAGTTAGTGAACTGAGAGACAAACCTGAACCATAAGCATAACCTCTGCAATTCTTGTACCGGCATCTTCATCATTTGAAAACACTCCGGGTTTGCTCCCTTCTCGAACCTAAGATATTTGAGCCAGGTGAAAGGAAATCTCGCATTAGGTAAGTCATGCTTCAGCTATAACATAAAAGTGTATACTGCAATACACATACCGTCAACTGTCGCCAGAACCCACAACTTTTAAACCTATTCCAAACTGGGAGCCTTGATTTTTCTAAGAAACTCTGAAAGATTGAAGCGTATCGGCAAGCAATTTTGGAGATATTGGGACAATCCACAGCTTCCTCGACTGCTGTCACGCCCGCACTGGAGAGATTTTGCATTAGGTCTTCCCATGACACTAAGAAATGAAACAGAGAAGAAAGTATATACCTAAAATTTCCGAGCATGAATCCAACAGTTAGCTTCCCCTCAACGGAATATCCAGTCGAGAACTCACACTTGTTCCTGTAACCATTAGTAAGCGGTGATTCTATAATCCCCTCGAGCTTGCATGAAAGACCACCTGCAATGATTTCATGTATTGAATTAAGAGTCTAACCCAATCTTCATAAGGGTAATCAAAATAGAGATCACAAGCATTGCCGTTTTATAGTCTTACCTATTTCCCTAGACTGAAGGACCCATTCTGGAAGTGATTTTCCATTTGGACAAGCTTTACGCGCATTCCTCGTCTGCCAAGAAATACATTTCCAAAAAATCACTCTTGAAGCTACTGAAAAGAAAAAGAATAAAAACAGCAATCGCAAAATAGAAAAGAGAACATGAGTAAGTTCCTGACAAGTTTTTTTAGCATTTGCATGATAGAAGCCTTCTTCTGTTCAAGCTGGTCGGCATAAGACAAGTCTGCCAATGGAGTCACAGCTTCACGGGCACTTTTGATTTTAGCAGCCGGATTTTTTGCTCCATTCTTGTCGGTTGTACGGGGAAGTACATCAGCGATCTTCAAACTCTTGTTATTAACATTTTTTCCTTCCAAAACCTGCATATATTCAACAGACTATCAAACAACAAAAAGAGAGATATTTTCGAATCGATAAACTCGACAAAAGAAAGGTAACAACAACAACAAAATTTCACCTCCACGCCGCTTTGCAATTGTTCTGCATTCTCAAATGTCAGAAAACCAACCATCATTCCTCTTCTTTTCTTTGCAAACTTATATTCAACTCCCTGAAATATGAATGAATCAGTCACTTCATCTATCCAAAGATCAATTCAACTACACTAACATGATCCTAGAAACTAAAGCAAAGAACTAAGTATCTTTAGTCTAAAGACTTAATCAATGATTATGTTTGAGTTCTAAAACCTTAAAAGACTAAACCTTTACTCTAAAGTCTAATCAATGGTTGTGTCTGAGATCTTAGAACCTTAAAGACTAAAACTTTACTCTAGAGACTTAATCAATGGTTATGTTTGAGATCTTAAAAGACTAAAACTTTACCTGCTCTCGGATAAACTTCTTCAGATCATCAGATTGCCATTTTGTGGGTAAATGCACCAAACATTTACTTAGCGACAGATCATGAACACTATCACCACATCCTTCACCATCGTTTTCATCCATCATCTCCTCCGTGAACATAACCTCGCCGTCTTCCTCTTCCTCCGCGGATTTCCCGGCATTCTCCGACATTTTCGCCTTCTTGCCTCGCTCGGAGGTCGGGTCCCACGTGTGATCCGGTTTCTGACGGAGCTCTTTCTCACCGTGAGCGTACTTGCACGTGTTTCCATGGCTGCACGAACCCTGGCGCCTGAAGTAGGAGCAGAGGCTGGTTTTAAACCACGGAGAAGGAGTAAGATTCGGGTCCGACGATTCGAGATTGGTCTTCTCGTCGTCGCGCTTCCGTTTCTCCCCCACGGCTTCGACGTCATCGGACGATGGAACTGGGTCGATTGGAGCTGGAGTGATATCGGACGGAATCTGGGATGTTAGGTTTTCGTCGGCGGAAGGAAGCTCGTCGATTGATGAAGACGCCATTGGAAGTGTGGTTGTAGACGGTAAGTGGCGGAGTTTCAAATTGTATCAGATTCAGACCTTAAACCCTACCGGATTACATAATTTTTTTTTTTTTGAAAAAGAAGAGATTACATAATTTTTACGTTGTTCTTTTGTCCAATATTCTTGTTATTTTACTGTTTCTTTATAAAATAAAATTAAAAAAAAAAACCCAAGTTTGAGAAATTTCATATCTTTTGTATTTTTCCCTATCTATACTATAACAACAGGAAATCGTCATTGGTACAAAAATATTGTATTTCCGAAAATTGTCTTTGGAGTCGTTAGAAGTGTATTTTTTTATTAAGGGTAAAACCTGAAATTTTTGGTTATTTTGTCACGCGAGCGCGCGGATCCAGGCCGAGTTTTTTCCGGATCCTTCTTTTTAATCGTGTCCGTCTATTCGCGTGTGTTCTAATCCGACCGTCCGTTGAATGTTGCTCATTTAAATTTTGGCACGCGAATCCTACTCGTGTATAGCGCGGATCCTAATTGAATATAGCACGGATCCTAATCGGATATAGCGCGGATCCTGTTTTTAAATCTCCCCCGTTCATTATTAACGTTTTAATCTGACCGTCCAATCTAGGGGATATTAAATCGATATAGCCCGGAACCCGTTTTCTGATCTAGGCCGTTCATCTTATGAATTCGAATCTAACCATCCAAGTTGTAAACATTTGTTTTGCATTAAATCATTCGATATCTTGCATAACAGATTAGGAATCTAAATATATTTTGTTTTTCACCCAAGTCGAACTAATACATTCGAATTCAAAATGTTTCTAAATTCAGTTACGATAATATATTCGATATCAGTTAAAGATATTTAGGATTTAAATTTTCATTCGAATATGCCAATAATATTTTAAACATTTTGACACAAATAATCTATAAATATAGATGTCCACCACCAACAACTTCATAGTCTTGGTTGCGTAACATTGTTGGGGCAAAAGTTAACCCTGGTCTGTTTCATCATTATTTCATTAACGAATCTTATTTGTGTTTCTACATTCTTTATTTTTGATTTTGTTTTTCTATTTAATATCCTTAGTTTTTGATTTTGTTTTGTTTTATGGTTTTACTGTGGCTATTGTTAAGGTTTTCGGATTATACTAATGTTGGGGATTTAAGAGATACAAGGTTCAGTTGATTCTATGTTGCCTCCAGATTAACAAAGCAATAGAGCTTCTCCATATCGCAATTGTCAATCCTTAATGTATATTTTCAAACATTAAGGGTAGACTATAAGTTTTGATTTTTTTTTGTTATGTTTTTTTTGGGTCAAAAGATGATGTCTATTTTATTGATTTTAAGAGATGCAAGCTTCGGTCGATTATAGGTAGCCTTCAAACATCAAGGGTTGGACTGTTAACAGTTATAAATTAAATTAGATAAAGCCGAAATGTGAGTTATTGTTTTGCATTTTCATTTGTTGTGTACTTTCATGGTTGATCCGCGAAACGATTTGGGCTTAGATAGTTAACCATAAGCGGTTATGGCCCAAACGTTTTAATTAGCCAAGGGTTTTCATTTGGTGAATAACATCTTTTACTCGCCACTTTTGGAAATTATTTAAGTTTGGAACCCTAGACGCTTCAGTTTCTTACTGCTTAACCGAACAATAACTTCTTTCTTGGTAATTTCTCTGAAATTTCACCGATTCCCAAAAATGGCTTCACAGATTATTCAAAAAATCTCTCAAATCAACAGCTTGGTTCCTCGCATCTGGGAACTAAAAGTAATGCTTTTGCGAGTTTGGATGTGTTTGACACACGAGTTAGGAGATGAGTGCATCAAGATGCTCTTGGTCGATGAGGAAGTAATTTCTTTTTTTTACTCTTTCATTTGTTCTATTTAAGGTTATTGCATGTTTATCTGAATAGTTTCTTATATAGATTTAGGGTGTTAAAATAGAGGCTACTGTTCATATCTCTGATGTGCCAAAATTCTGGTTCCTAACATGGTGTGAGGGCCGATGGTTCGAGCTTAAGCATGCTCGGGTTGTACAAGCACCTGCATATGATTCCTTGACTCCTCACGACTTCAAGCTCATCTTTGTTGAATACACAACTTTCTGCCTGACTTACGATAATATCCCTAATGATCATTTTATGGAATATCCATCGATTCCCGATATATTGGATGGGAGAGTTGCTGATGAATATCCCAAAGGTAACCATTAATATGTAAATTTGTGATATTGAGCCGATCATCATAATGATCAAGTTTGCATAATTTTTTTGCGAAAGTATTGAAGATGTTATTATCAGATTTAATATATACATGTCTTATCTTACTGGATTGTTCTGCGTAGATGTTCTTGGTGTTGTTACACACGTTGGAAAGCTGCAACCTTATTGGGCAGGACCAAAGTTGCATTTTACCATTCGAGACACAAGGTTATTAATATGCAAGTCTCATAGATATGTTCAAATATATATGGATATTATTGGCAAATAGATTTGATTGTATCAAAAATATAATTTGGAACAACTTTGAATAATAGCCTCCGGAGTCTTCAGTGTTTGATAATTGGAAAAGCTTCCCAGGAGCTCCTGAGAAGGTTTTGGAAAGATGCCGATAGACATCTCTTTGTAATCCTCCGGTGCTTTTACATTAAGCATGAATTCAGTAAGATTAGATGTGAAATGTTTTCTACTTAATAACAATTTTTAAGCATTATCAAATTTGCATGTGTTTTATTGATTTAAACATGATATTTCTTTGTTCATAATATAAATGTAACTTGGCTAAGAGGACATGAGCATATTTCAGCAATTTTGTACGATCAAACTAATAATGCAGACTACAATGGACTCCTCAACAGGTTGTGTATGTTTTACTGAAATATAGAAATATTTTGACTATTATTAATATTGCGATTGTCTTTTAGTTATTAATTCATTGTCTCTCTCTTATGTAGCTTTCCAAATGCAGTTCATGCTCGATATCCTGAAGAAGTTGACGTCTCGCATTTTATATTTTAAATCATGTATCTCGGTTCTATAAACAAAGAATGTATTTTTTGGTTAGAGGATGATAAGTATCCTCTGTATGTTTGTTTTAAAAACGTATGTCCATTATGTTTTGATATTAATATGTGGATGTTAAACCTTATGCATATGAAAATCTTAATGTTTGTTGTTGCTTTGTGTCGTATTTTGAAAACCGTTTTTTCAAGTTATTTACAAAGTTAAACATTATAAGATGATTAATAGGAATTTTCTGAATGGAAATCTATATTGGTAACAATTTTGAATGGCAAAAGTACAATATCTTTAATGTCGAAGATATTTATATTCACTCTTACAATTTATTTGAACATATAGATGAGACTTGCATGTTAAATAAATCATATTGAGATTCCTTATTTGTTATCAGTGATATATCGATAATCTAATGATTATTGGTAATTTAACATATGTTTTACACGCTCAGTTCGAGTGTACCGAATACCATTTTAAGTTGATTGTGGAAGGAAATGAATATGCTGACATAACTAATCCAAAACTTTTTATCAAATTGCGGCCAGTTGTTAAGGAATTGAAGATACTGAAATGATACTAGCAGTTACACTAGATTAGATTTTCTTATTTGAAAATAATGTTTTTCTCAATATTCAAAGAAGGATTGTGAGCAGCAAATACCTCGGAATTGAGATCGGAAAGATGCTATAAAAATTAGAGAGAGAGATCTTTCCACATGTATAAAGATCGTGATCTTATTCCGCTTGAGTTTCCGATCAACTGGCCTCCAATATGGCAACTCAAAATTGTCTTTTGATGAAGCTCAAGAACAAAAGAAATGAGAGAAAATGAGTTTTCTTTGTAATTATTAGATGAATTAGAGAGTGAGACGTGATGATAAGAGGAAGAAGGCGACTGTATGTATTATTGAATAGGCAAATGGATGGAAAGCAAAAGAAGGTGTTATGACGATGTCTTATGGTGTGGGCATAGGATAGGTTTTCTTTTCATCTTGAATCACTCTTCTTTTAATTATTTTCCTTAGAAAATTATATCCTTTAGAGTAGGGCCATGAAAAGTTTGATGCAGGTAAAGATTTCTTACTAAGAAAACAACACAAGATTTGTTAACTGAAATAACATTCTCGACCACTATGTGTGGGAGGAGGACTCTTTTTTTTAAAATAATATATTATATTTATAATTAACCAACCGAAAAAATCGGAGTAAACGGGATTACACGGACGAACAAGAAGTAAAAGAACCAAACCAAGAGACTGGAATATCATAGACCGAGAAAATCCGGTTAGGGTTAAGCTTCTCTACATACAACTTCTTGACCTTGAAATTCTTCGTCGGTGGCTACGAGATCGACGAAGATTTGCGGCGCACTCCGTCCCCCTTCCTGGACCACTGAAGAGCCGACCTCAGCGCCCTTTCCGGTGACCGGAGGTCCTATCCTCTCACCGACTCCCGACGTCTCCTTTCTCAGCCTCTCCGCCTCCCACGGAATCACCCGACGAATCCCGCATCTGCAAAACCCGTGACTTACTCTCGCCGAAATCTCCTTCTCTGGACGTGACTCACCTCCACGCATCCGCCTCTATACTCATCACACGCCGATCTCAGAGGTATGTGGAGAAGCTAACCGCGACAGGGCCACCACAATTTCCACCGTCAAAACTTCTCCCCATACGCGGTGGTCTCACCAAGCACCACCGCGCACCCTCCTCAACACGCCATGCTTGCTCTTCTATCTTCTCCGGAAGCTTCCGCCGCTCGCGTAAAACACAGATCCGAGTCGTCACTTTCTCCTCCGCACTTTCCTTGCCTTGCCGCTGTCCTCGTACGGCAATAATACGGCGTCTTACTAAGGTCCGTCGATTGAACTTGGTCGCGTCGTTGCTCTCCCCTCCGGAGAATACATCCACACCTCGCGCAGCCGGAATGAAGAAGAGTCGAGACAGCTTTTGGCCACCTTCACTAACCCGATCTTCAATGAAGAACTAATAACGAGAGGGGAGACCCCTTACGTCGCCGGCGGACGACGAAGAGGTCTCCAAATCGACAGAAAACCGGAGCGGTGCCTTGAAAATCTAGAGAGAAATTTAGGACGAGCGAGTGATAAACACGCGTGCATCCTCTCTGAAAAAATAGAGAATTCGGGAGGACTCTTACTCACAAGCTTTACTTTGAGAAAGAGATTACACCACACCACTAATTTGTGGTATTTCTTTAATGTTACAGGATCTTACTCAAGAAGAAACAAAGATCATACAAGATTAAAGAAAAACTCTCTGAAACACTTAGTTTCTATCTTCTTCTGGAACTTTTCTCTTCACGTCTTGTACTTGGCAAATATAGGTGGATTAGTTGGTCCATTTCCTTGCCCATAACTTTTTTCCTATCCTTTATGTCAATATTGTCTGGCCCATTTAAGATCAATTCGGTGTGTGATTGGTCAAACCCAATAACACAAAGGTTCATTTGAAGTAGTTTTGGTATACACAGTCAATATCGTAAGTACAAGCATGGTTAGGGCCGTCGTCTCGTCTTCCCTCTTTGTAGACTTTGCAAGGGTCGAATATGGGATCTGTTGGTCGTAGCAGCAGCTAAGACAAGGCAAGCATTGTGTCCATATGAGTAATACAACATTTTTCATTTTAGTATTTGGTTGAATACAGCTTACAAAAATAAAATGTAAACATAAATAGCTCTATAATCTGATCTTCCTTAAACGGATTCAAAGATAACGTGGTCGATTCGAAGACTAAGACGAAATACATCATAACCATTATTATTGTTATTTTCAAAGAAACAAAAACATACACATGGTCATCTACATACAAAAGACAACATTTGTCACACACATTCTCCTTGCTCAAACTAAAATGCGACCGAAGCCAACACGCTCTGGTTCACCCTCGTGCGGAGGCGCGGCAGCTGCAACGGGTAGAATAACAGCTTCTTTCTGGGGCTCAATGAAATCCCTCATAGTCTTTTCGTCGACTCCAAAAGCAATTGCCAATGCCGTCAGATTGAGATGCCTTAGTAGCGAGTTCGATCCAACAAAAAACTGAGGCTGGTTCTTGAATGCCGATGTGGTGAATCCGACAAACACAAATGGTGCGTTGCGAGATGCGATCTGGCAAAACGCAAAGTAGCGAGGGATCCAGAACACATCACCTACACAGACTCTTGCGTTCATAGCAGAAGTTCCATTCGGAAATACGACCTGAATCTCTCCACAACCGGACAAAACAATGGCGTATTCCGTAGCTGTTGGGTTCATATGAGGAGCCATCATTGATCCCTGAAAAACGTTTGAAATTCTAATGGTTAATTACGGTTTAGAACTTGTTTTATCTGAAATAAACCAATCTTTGGACGCGTACATAGCAAGATTCATCTAGACCAACCAGTAGTTCTTAGGCGGTCTAGTTGTCCAACAATATGAAAATAACATTTTACCAATCTTTGTATTCGTATAAATGTTGCTAATTACTATGATTGATAATTAATCCAATTTAATGTAGTAATCAAGTAAGAGATATGAGTTATACCGCACTGAGTTTTACGAGAAAAACGCCGATGCCTGAGTATTTAAGAGGCTCGTAATCGTCATAATCAAGAGCTTTACTCCATCCATAGTCGTTTTTGAAATCGCTTTTCCGATCATAAATGTTGTAAGAGTCGTCACATTTGGAAGATCCTGATCCGCGGTTCTTTTCTTCCGTTAGATCCAAAATCGATCTTACTACATTCTTCCATGACCACCATGGATTGTATTCTTGGTCTTGAGAGGTTCCTTGTTTCATCCCTAATAGTTTCTTGAGATGCTCATGTTTCTCTTCCCCTCTCAACCCCAAGAACTCAGTCCACACTGTGGGAGTATGTTCCCTGATGTGCACAATTGGGCCACCGACTTTACTCCTCATCAATCGTTCCACCTCCGGTCGAGAAACCTATATAAGTACAAGCCCAATATGAAAACGACGCTGACAGGACCAATATATATATATATATATATGATAGTTTCAAACATCAATTTCTACATTTACCTTTTTAAAAAATATTTAAAAAAAAAATATTTTAGAAAAGAAAAGTTCTCTGCGTTTAAAAAATCTTTTAGGAAAATGTATTACACAACTTTATTTTCTTAAATATGATGAAGGTTGTAGTTTCAGTTGAAAAGGAAAATGTTTTGTCAAACGAAGACAAATAATCGAAACCTTAATAACTATTGTGGTTGAAACCATCACATGGTGGCCTAGTGGTAAAGAGTGGGTAGTACCCTCTCGCCACTCGGATTCGACATGCGGTGGCCACGATATGGTTTACGCCTTTAAATGGTATTACCAAAGGCTGGTATCGGGCCGTGGGGGATTAAGGCCCCAACCCCTCCTAGTTAACCAACAAAAAAAAAACTATTGTGGTTGAATGTTACTAACGTTGAGTGCTGAAGTTAAAGTGTCGTGATCAAAGCCAGCGAGAACAGACATCGAGCCTCCACCAATATAGAACGGCTACAGAGAAGTAACAAGTTAGCCCTCACATTAAAATTCTTTATAAATCAATATTGTGACTTTGAATAGCCCTAGTTAAATGTCAAAGCTAAGTTAAGTACTTGGTAGGTTTCAAAACCGAGACTCTGCGATGTATCGATGCTACAAATGACATGAAGGCGTTGGCCTCGCCCTGTGTTGAGCAGATAAAAGGCATAACCAGCTGGAATCCAGTAGATGTCACCTCCTTTCAGTCTCTTCTCTCCGAATTCGTCTTTGCATATCACTCCAAGTGTTGCTTCACCTGCAAGTAACACATGTTGAGAAACTAACTATAGAGAGAAAGAGAGATGAGAGAGAGAAGTGAGAGAGGGACCTTGGCGAATGAAGATGAGGAGGTTAGAGTCAAGATACTGAGGGACAAAGAGGGTTTTAGGTTCCATTGTTAGAAACCCAATGTGCATTGGTTTCTCAATGATCCTACTTTTTGGAGATATCACAACTCTCATCTCCCCACCTTCTGATTTGATCACTTGTTTCCAATTTTTCATCACGAACAATCCTTTTCCTCCTCTGCCTCCCCACTCTTCTTCTCCTTGTCCTTCTCCTTCGTACCCATTCGATCTCATCATCAGAACTCCATGGAAAAACACAACAAGAAGCAAAAACGTAAAAATTATCTTGTTTTTCTCCATTTTCTCAGTACTCTCGCTGTCTAGCTATGATGATTCAGAAATGTTTTGGGATCTTTGTAAGAAGAATGCATGCGCATATGTGTTAAGTAGGAAGAGAGAATATGACACGTGTGGCTCATGCAAACATTTGGAGCATTCGTGTCTGTACACGCAGTTTCTTTTATTATAGAGTGAGATACATTAACGTTTTCTTTCCACCACCTCTCATTTCATTACTCTCTTTTTGGAGTAATCCTTAGCGGTGACAGCAGGTCCGGCCCAACATAAATATTTGCATAAAGCAAAAAATGTTCTTGCCCCATACTAGTACACGAACCGCACACAAAAGAGATATTAAACAAGGGCATAACCACTGAACTATCACCAACTTTCTATACTTTTACGCCCTTAAATGATTAATAATGTCTGGCGCCTAAAACACCCGCTTCTTGTACTTTAGGTCAGGGCCGGCTCTGGGTGACAGTGGTTATTATATTTCATGTTTGAGGTGGCGTCGGATAGATCATAGACCAAAAGTTCAAAACATTTAGGGTCAAATTCTGAAATGTTTTTTTTGGCTTGAAGTTAAAATCTCGCTAATCTTTCATATTCTAATTAACTTTTATTCTTTTAATGCTATTTCGTTTTTTGTTTTTATTGATTTAACAAATAAATTAAAAAAATATAATTAAATCAACCAATCACATAATTTTTCTTTTTTTCCGTCCGATCGTCCGTCGTCTTCATTCTCAAATTCTTCTATCCCAACTGCTTTTATTCGAATTCCAATTCCGCTTCGGGCTAAACCAAGTTAGTTCTTCTTTTTTCTTCTCGTTGTTCTTCTCTTTATTCTCGTTTTTATCTTAAATCCCTAGACTGGAACAATTGACCTCTTATATCCACCACTAAAACTAATTTAGAGGAATTGAGCTCGATTTAAAATTTTGGAGTTGGAAATTAACGAAGATTGAGTTGGTAATCTTATATTCTTGGTGGATTAGGCAATTGAATTGATAATTAATTGAAATCAGTGGTTTAAACGTCATGAATCGTAGACTAGTTATCATTTTAGTCTGAAAAAGTAACTTAGTAAAACTTGGTATTAATAGAATCGTAGAACTGGTACAACTAGATATTAATAACATGGTAGAACTGGTATAACTTGGTTATACTACAATAGTAAAAATGGTAGAACTTTGTATTACTGTTGAAAATTTGAGAGTCTTAATGCATATTTTTTCATGCCATTTTCAGAAGAGGATGGGTTCTCCTTTTAAAACATACATTTTGATTATCAAGAACATTATTCAAAAACCGGAGATAACTATGAATGGATTCCAAAAGAAGTTCAGTTGTATGGTATATCGTTTAAGACATCATATATGGAGGAGATAACGTATTCATTGTTAGTGGATAGAATAGAAAGATTTCGATAAATGATTCTATGAGGATGCTAAACTGAGTTATATTCCATTGGTATGGTCTTTCAGGAATGGTCTTTCTATGTGAGGACCTCTCTCCAAAATCATTCCAATTATGTGTTAGTGAAACCTCAAAGGCAGTCATATATTTTTTATGACGAGGATGTTTATGTGTATATAACCTTTGCGGATAAATATCAACGAAGAAGTGTTTTGCATGTAGAGGTTATCATAGATTTGGAAATATTTTCGATGGCCGAGCAACTTTTAAGAGTAGAGAGGGGAAAACGAGATGGTGGAAGTTATGGTGAGCTTATTTCTAGTGCTCGGGATAATATTTGGGTAATTAATCCTGGTGATGCTACTCTTAATACTGCGAGGAATCAACAGAACAACCTCATGAGCAGACTGAGCCATTGGAGAATTTTGATATTGGAGATGACAAATTGTACAACATGACAATATGCATGATTTTGGTATGGTTGAATTAGTTGAGCTTCCATGGATTGTAGAAGAGACAAAGCGTTTAAATGAATGAAAAAATAGTATGGGTTTGGAAATAGATCAAGAATTTAAAAATAAAGAATATGTGAAGTACTGGGTTCATAGAGCCGGAAATGATATTTTTTGGAATTTTAGTAGCCAATTCAGTTACGAATCGATACGTGGTGAAATGCCGTGAAGCGAAACAAGGTTGTAAATGGTAGTTGAGAGTTGTAAAGGTTACAAATTCAACCATTTTCTCGATTAAAACATACACGAAGATAAATTCATGCTCTCGGAAAAGTTTAAGTGGTGTATGTTGGGAATGTCCTGAAATCTATTGTACTTGCTCTAAGTGAAAGTCGTATAGTCGAGATGAGACAATCACATAACACTAGGTAGTCATAACGCTTTGCTAGAAGCCACTTATGATCAATGATTGCTAGTGTTATATGATCCTACAGGGTCACACACCTAAGCAAACTGGACGTTAAAGACGAGGTTGATCATTAATGTAATGATCTAGTGAATGCATATTTGATATGCATTCGATATCAATATTCTGGGGCAGTGTCGATCGACACAAAGAGTGTGTCGATCGATGCAACTCGTGGATTACCAGATTAATTCGGTTTAATCATTGGTTAATTCCGTTATGGTTTAAGTCGACATATATAAGATATATGGTCGACCTAAACTGTTTTTAACCTAAGAGACAGCCACCAGAACTTGAATAGAAACCTCTGAAGAGATTGGATCTCGACAGGCACTAGCATCCCTCCTGTTCAGTTTGTGTGCGTGTGGATACCAGTAGAGACACAGATTTTGAGGTGCTTCGTGATCTCGATTATCTGCTAAAACTTCCGCTGCAAATCACCAGGTAAATCTGAGATCCCATAGATTCAATTATATGAACCTTAGATCCTAGGCTCGGAATTCAGACTAGGGTTGCTAATCCTGATTAGAACTGCTAGAAATTCCTTCAGTGGTATCAGAGCTTTAGGGTTCTATTGAATCTGTAGCATGTTGATTAGATTGGTGGAATCTGGATATCTGTATGAATGATACAAGCATGCTAAAACTCGTTTTGATCAAAGTAACCTAGTTTAGGGTTTTGTTCGAAAAACGTTTTAGGGTTTTTCGCATGGTGTCGATCGATGCCAATCCGGGATCGACACAGGGCGAAAACCCGAACAAAATTTAGGGTTTTTCGCATGGTGTCGATCGATGCCAATCCGGCGTCGATCGACACAGGGCAAAAACCCGAATAAAACTTATGTTTATGAAGGATTGTTTAGTGTTTATCCTGGTTCAATTTCTCATTGATTGATTCCTACTAAACATATTGGATCTAGGTTCTCTTGCAGAATCATAAAGGATCTCACCTAATACCTTGTTTATGCAGCGGAAGAAGAGGTATTGTCAGAGATCAGCAGAACCACCAAGAGATAGCTCCTCCAAAGGTTCACACACGCACACCAACAGGAAGAAGGCTGCTAGACCACAGGGAGGGAGGCGCAGAAGAGAGAGAGAGAGAGAGGCACAGAAGGCTTGAGAAAATTAGAGAGCTAGGTCAAGTTTTATTCATTAAAACCCCTCCTAGTTCTCATGGGCTTTTGGGCCCAATTCTCAGTCTGATTAAATCCCTTGGATTTAATCAGGCCCTTCTATCTCTCCAAGCACAGTAAATGCCTAGCACTTTTACCGTACATCTGCTGAACCGTTCCTTCATAGTTTCCTGTTAGCTTAGGCGTGTGACCCATATGGGATCATATAATAAAGGCAATAAGTCCAAGACTTATAGATCATGAGCGGACTCTAGCAAGCCATCATGACCCCCAGTATTATATGATTTATGTCTGATCATTGACATACTCTTACTTTCTAGAGATAGTACAGAGATTACTGGACATAATTCCAACAATCTCCCACTTGTACTGGAATCTCTGTATTCATAATCCTTTTGTCTCAATATCTCGATTAGTCATAAGGCAAGATAAGTGTCATCCTTATAAGGCCTAATCATGTTCATCGGACTCTGATTTGATACTGACAATCCAAACGACTCGGGACAGTCCGTTTGAGCATGGCCATGCATTTTCCAGTATTCAAATCTCCGATTGGCCTAGAGATATTCACTCCATTTATATTGGAGGGACAAATCCCGTCTTGTTCCATCACTGTAAACTACTCATTTCATAATACACCCAAACAAGGTCCTTATAACTATCGCTTAACGACAGCGTTAGACAATGATCAAAGCGCATCAGTTCATGTGCAGTCACATGCATGCGAACTCAGGTCTAAGGACTATACTCTATAGTCGTAGTAAGAATCTCTTATGACACAGATATAAATATCCTGAAGAGTTCTTATAATCGGGTCATGTCCGGTCGTATGTACCCCAACATACACCTATGTACTGACTTTGATGCCGCGCATCTATGACACCATGAAACTTGGTCATAAGTCACATACCAATCTAGTCTCACGCGGTTGTTGGTGTTCCAATTTCAACAACCTTCGACTAGGGACAAGATGATATAAGCCATCTATCAAATATAGGGTCTCATGATCAAGCTAAATGACTTTGATGACTCAAGATCAAGTCACTTACTTCGATGACCTATAAAATGGTTTATATCATTTTGGAACGATTATTTCATCACAGTTAAAATAATCTTAAAATAGTTTTATTAAACATCTTAAAATGTTTTACAAGAACATATCAATAACTAAATAAAGCCCTTTACTAACTCCCACTGAAATTAAGACTACATCTTAATTTCACTTATCCTACAGCAACAGTCCGCGACTCGTGCTTAGGCCTAAGGAGTGGCTTCGTTAATAGATTAGCAACGTTCTCATTCGTTGAAACTTGCTGATCTACTTAACATCTCTGTCATTTATCTCACGGAATAGGTTATACCTACCCTCAAGGTGTTTGGACCTCTGATGTGCAGCTAGTCTCATCTATGCTGGGAATCACATCAAGTTCAGTGACGAACTCTTCTTTCCAAACAACCTCTTTCGCCGCTTCCCAAGCTGCGAAATGTTCAGCTTAAGTCATGGAGTCAGCAACAGTGCCTTGCACCGCCAGATAGACACAAGATATAACCGGACTGTGACCGGAAATCATCTTTGTCCGTTGGAAACTTGCCTTTCAGACTCTACCGACTCGTAGCACCTCACTTTCTCCGTAAATCAAGAACGTATCCTAAGTATTTTCCAAATACTTGAGAATATTCATTACGTCTATCCAGTGATTCTTTGCTGGATTTGACTGGTCTTTACTTGTCTTGCTTAACATTAAAGCAACATCAAAACAAATACGTGTCATGGCATACATGATAGATCCAATTGCCGACGCATATGGAATCTCATCCATGCATTCAAGCTCAGCAGTTATCGTGGGACACTGTTTCTTGCTTAACGTAATGCCATGTGACATTGGCATAAAACCCTTCTTGGATTGCTGAAAACTTGTAGGACTTTGTCAATTTAAGAATCCTGACATTGTCCTACCAGCTCTTTTGGATCTCTATCTTTAGATCCAAAGTCCAAGAATATACGTGGCTTTACCCATGTCAATCATTAAAAAACAACTCCCAAGTCTGTCCTTTACCGACTGCAGCTTTGGAACGTTATTTCCGAGAATCAGTATGTCATCGACATACACTATGAGAAATGCAATATCGCTCCCACTTATCTATTAGCAAACGCACAGTTCCACTTCGTTCCTGTTCAAGTCAAAACCTTGACTACTTCAACAGAACGAAGATTCCAACTCCGATATGTTCGCTTCTATCCATGAATGGATCGATGAAGCTAACTTACACACAGTGTAATTTTTCGGAGCCAGGGCTCACTTTCGCTTCTGCGAATTTCGCAGGTTCGTCACTTTCAATGATCATCAGATCATGGCAATTAATCACGAGAAATCACTCTCGGATTAGTGACGGATTCAAATCTGCGAAATTCAGGCTCTACAGGTGTAGATTATACAGAAATTTGTAAATCCATCCGCTGCTCTCCCTCAACAGGTTGAGCAGCCTCCTGCATTTCTCGAATTTCTTCGAGTTATACTTTTACTCCCACTGTTTTTCTTGGAAAGCAACTTTCCTTTTAGAAAACAGAATTCCGAACAACCTAACTTCGTTTTCGGAATGGACGTAAAAAGTAACAAGCCTTGGTTTCCCTAGGACAACCAGCAAAGTAGCACAACTACAAATACTCAGTAAAGACGAATTTGGATCATTTCCAATCCACATTTAAGTGGTGTCTTTCAACTGATATTGGTAGAACTATTTCAGCGTAAACTTAGATATTTCTAGAGCGTTATTCTTAAAAAATATCATGGAAGATTCGTGTGACTCATCTTTAATCATTTCTGATAAGATCTGATTCTTTCTCACAGAAACACCTCCAGGTTTTCAGGAGAAATGAGCTGTGAAACGACTTCACACTCAATCAGATGATCACACCATCAATGACTTAAGTATTCTCACTCGTGATCTAATCCAGAGTCTCAATACTTCAGTCACTCAGATTCTATACCTCATTCTGGAATTCTTTCGACCATTTCAAAGAATTCTGACTCGTGTCTCATCAAATGAACACAGTCATATTCACTGAAATAATCAGTGGAGACAATGAAGTACATGAAATTTTTCTCTGGCATTACTGCTCATTGGGCCACATACATGAGTATGTTCAAGGTCCAATAAGCCTTTGTGCCTTTCTCTAGCTCGGCTAAGATAGGCCCTTTGCCTTTTGGTCCAGTAAGCAGAATTCAAGTCTCATAAGATATCGTATCAAATGAGCCCAACAGTCCATAACTATGGGATTTCTGAATCCGACTTACTCTATGTGACCAAGACTTTTATGCCAAGAAAAATCAGGTTTAATTCATCAGATTTAAACCAATTCGGTATTTATGTTACATTTAGGCACTCTTTGGTTTAAGATATAAAACCCATTCCTTAAATAGGGTGCTACAATTAATATTTCATTAAGATTAAAAGAACAAAACTTGTCTTTTATCAAAATGAAAAACATTCAAATTCTTACAAGAAAATGAAAAACAACTCTGCTTAAAGCAGGTACATTGTAGCAATTACTTAATACAAAACCAAGCCTCGAAGGCATCTACAAGTGAAAAACCCTACGGCTGAGGTCCATAGCTCCTTTCAGACATGTAGATCCACTCGTCCTTCCTTCAACATTCTACTGTTGCTTAGGCTCTGCATATTATCACAAATATCAGTGCCACAACCAGTATCCAATACCTATAAGGTAGAACTTGAAGTAATAACATGAATACCTGAGGAAGTAGTCTCATACATCAACTTCAACTCCTCATCATCTTCCATGAATTTAATGCAATCTCTCTTCCAATGCCCTGTCTCTTTACAGTAGCAGCACTTACCAACGTAAGAGGTATCTGACTTGGGCTCAGAAGACACACGCTTGCCATGATTCAAAATCTGGACAACTTTGTCTTCACCCTTGTCAGTACTAGGTTTAATAAACCTACCCTTCTCTATTATGAGATTATACTGGGTACTCTTCACGTTTGGCTCAACTGTCTTAAGCATATCATGCAGTTCAGTCAGCGTCTTCGTTAAGCCTTTCTTGATATAGTTCTTTCTGAACTTATCATAGCTTGACGGCAGTGACTGCAGAATGATCTCAGTTGCCAATTCTTGGCTAACTGGATAATCCAGTTTCCTCAGGTTATCAATGTAACCCATCATTTTACTGACATGAGGACTCACTGGATGATCATTTGGTAGCTTGCAGCTAGTGAGAGACTTAACCAACTGGTATCTATCCACTCTTACCTGCTCCTGAAATTTCAATTTCAGGCTGCTGATCATCTCTATTGGCGACTCCATGTTCTCATATTGCTTCCGCAAGTCTGAGTCCATGGTAGCCAATATCAGACCACGCACATCTACCGCATCATTATAATGCTTATTCCAAGCATCATATACTGCATGGGAGGCATTGGACCCGATCCTCACGGGGAGAGCTCTCTCAAGAACATAGTCCTTTCTCTCCTGCCTGAGGACTAGCCTCAGGTTCCGTGACCAAGTCAAGAAATTTGATCCGTTCAGCTTGTCCATCTCAAGGACAGACCGGATCGAGAAAGTGTTTTGATTGTTTGTGCTAGTCATAACTGAAATTTAAGATAAAAGAATTTTAGTTAATATGTTCAATATGATTAATCTCGCATTATATTTAATATGATTAATCTCGCATTATATTCAATAACATCAGTTACCCTCAATAGAATATAATGATTCCAAGATCCACATATAACTAAGATCAAAGTGGGCCACTGGCCGTCACCCAACCTTAGCATATATCGGTAAGCCCTATTTCGGCTAATTATATCCGTGATATAACTCTTGGTTTTGAATCTGGGCCCGAGGCCCAATCCACTCTGATGTCTCAAGGCCCGGGACTCCCGATGGCCTAGTCAAGAAAACCAGACTATACAGTCATGTAATCACTAATGTCTGGGACTCCCAATGACATTAATGAATCACAAACTGTCTTACCCACGCAAAAGATAGACACCCTCACACTGTAAGGCCATGTGTACGATTGAATGGGTTTCAACAGCTGACATAGACTGGACAAGACATCCAACGCTTGATATTTTTGAGGTTTATAGGTTTTCTTAAAATTTCATTCCCAAAATAGAAGATTACTATTTTTGGAAACTTTCCATTTTTGGAAACCTACTGATTTGGAAACTTTCTAAAATTGGAAACTTCCTAAAATTGGAAACTTTCTAACTATAGAAATTTCCTATAATCCAAAACATGCAAATCTAGAAACTTCTATTTTAAGAAACTTTCTAATTTGAAATTTTGGAAACTGATTAATTTTAAAATCAAATTTTAATTATTAAATGAATTTTAAAATAAATCTGAAGAAAAGACTCAAATAACTGGCCCAATTGTTTTAACTTCTTGGCCCATGGCCCAAGAATTGGTCTATGTCCAAGACATAACCCAATTGTCCAATTAAATGACATAACCGGTCTGGTTCATTAAAATTGGTCTAACCAAAATTAATTACTACGATGACCACAATTGTCAACCGGTTATTTACTAAACCGGATTCTCTCAATTTATTTGGTCCAACCAAATCAAATTAGAAAACCACTGGTTTAGGCACTAAATCCAATTTTACGACTTTGGATTTCTTATCACGGTTTAACCAGATCTTAATAAATTTATTAAGTCTGTAATTATTAAACCGTGACGTTTAAGTTTTAATAAATTTTAAACCGAACCATTAACCGAACCGAACCGATTGGTCACGAACCGATCACGGTCGTGACCTAGCTTCGCGATCGAGACGAGACACGATCGGCCAGCCGCAAGCATCACGCGATGCACGAACGGGACGGGACGCGATCCGGGATCGGTCCATCTCGATCACAACCGCGACGCTGACGATCGATCGGGACGATGGCGAGACGGGACGAGACGGTGGTCGGGTCGAGACGCGACGAGAGCTGGATGCGATCGCATCGATCCATGCCATCGATCCGTGATCGATACATGCGATCGGCTCGGCCGATCGGTTCATCACTCGCGGTTCACCAGCTGATCGATCCGACCACGCAACTCGATCCATGACGCGATCGGTTCGTCTGTCTTGACCGATCCGGACGTGTGATCCTTTCCGATCAACACTCCGACGCATACCAATTCAATATAGATTGGATCATGCATTTTTATTTAGTTTAGGTTTTAATTCTTTGTTTCTTAAGTGTTTTTCTTATCAATAGATTGATTCAAACACTTCTAAACAACCTAAACATGATTCTAAACAAGAAAACCTAACATAACCAATGGCTCTGATACCACTGAAGGATTGTTTAGTGTTTATCCTGGTTCAATTTCTCATTGATTGATTCCTACTAAACAGATTGGATCTAGGTTCTCTTGCAGAATCATAAAGGATCTCACCTAATACCTTGTTTATGCAGCGGAAGAAGAGGTATTGTCAGAGATCAGCAGAACCACCAAGAGATAGCTCCTCCAAAGGTTCACACACGCACACCAACAGGAAGAAGGCTGCTAGACCACAGGGAGGGAGGCGCAGAAGAGAGAGAGAGAGGCGCAGAAGGCTTTAGAAAATTAGAGAGCTAGGTCAAGTTTTATTCATTAAAACCCCTCCTAGTTCTCATGGGCTTTTGGGCCCAATTCTCAGTCTGATTAAATCCCTCCAAGTTTTATTAATCAGGCCTTTCTATCTCTCCAAGCACAGTAAATGCCTAGCACTTTTACCGTACATCTGCTGAACCGTTCCTTCATAGTTTCCTGTTAGCTTAGGCGTGTGACCCATATGGGATCATATAATAAAGGCAATAAGTCCAAGACTTATAGATCATGAGCGGACTCTAGCAAGCCATCATGACCCCCAGTATTATATGATTTATGTCTGATCATTGACATACTCTTACTTTCTTGAGACAGTACAGAGATTACTGGACATAATTCCAACAGTTTCGCCTAGTGTCGATCGACACAAGAGTTGTGTCGGTCGACACAAACCTCGCGAGATTGATGAATCGGTTCAATTGGATTGGACCGGTTATCGAGCTTGGTTAAAGATGGTTAAACGCTAAGAATGTTTTATTGCGATTGGGTTGGTATCGACCGATGCTAATGTAGCATCGATCGACACTGACCGGTACTCAGAACCGGATCAATTGGATTGATCGGTCATCGCAGATTGGTTTTGGTTAATCAGCATCGATCGACACTAAAGTAGTGTCGGTCGACACAAGATTCGATGGTTTAGGTTATGGAACCTGAAACCACAGAACCAAACCAAGACAAATCATTTAATTAGAAGAATTAAAACATAATAAAACTAAACGTTTTAAATAGTTCTGTTCCTCAATCAAATATCAAGTAATACTTGATGTCTTTCCAATCTTGTCAACTGTCAAGACCCACTTAATTGTGCGATAGACTTGCAGTGCAAGATGTTCACAATTTCATGAGTAAGACAGAGGTAATCGTGTTGATGGATTTGCAGTGCAAGAAATCGACAATTACATGACTGAAGAGATTGGTTTACTTGACTGGGCCATCAAAATCGTTTTGGGCTCAGAGACATCAGGTGGATTGGGCATGAGATGTCAATCCACAACCAAGAGTTATATTGGATATAACTAGCAAAGTTGTTGCTTACCTAGATAGCTAAATTAGGGTGATAGCCATTGGCTCACTCAAGTTTAGTGAAATATGGGTCTTGGATCATTATATTCATCTGAGGAAACAATGTTTGAATATAATGCGAGTTTTCTTAAAAGTTAAGACTTCTCATTTCTTGAACATCATAACTAAACCTTTTACCTTTCTTTGTTCTCAGCTATGACTAACACTCATAATAACTCTTTCTCCCTGCGATCCGTCATTGAGAAGGACAAGTTAAATGGATCGAATTTTCTCGAATGGTATCGAAACTTGAGAATTATTCTCAAGCAGGAGAAAAGGGACTATGTCCTGGAAACTGTTCTCCCTGAAAAACCGAGAGCCAATGCTCCACATGCAGAAAGGAGTGCTTGGGATAAGCACTCTAATGATGTGGTCGATGTGAATTGTCTCATGTTGGCTACCATGAACTCGGATTTGCAAAAGCAATACGAGAACGTGGAGTCGCCAGTGGAGATGATCACTAGCCTGAAAAGTATGTTTCAGGAGCAAGCACGAACTGAGAGGTACCAGACGGTTAAATCTCTCATTGAATGCAAGCTACCAAAGGACGGTCCAGTCAGTCCTCATGTCATTAAGATGATGGGTTATATTGATAACCTGGGGAAGCTGGATTGTCCCATTAGCCAAGAGTTGGCTACTGACATCATTCTGCAGTCACTGCCGTCAAGTTATGATCAGTTTGTTATGAACTATAACATGAACAACTTGACGAAGACGTTGACTGAACTGCATGGCATGCTCAAGACAGCTGAGCCTAACATCAAGAAGGGCACTCCAAATGTACTTATGGTACAAGGAGGTAAGAAGTTTAAGAAACTTGGAAAAGGTAAGGGAAAGAGCAAGGCCGTCCAGGTTGAGAACCAGGACGCGCCTGCGCCACCCCCTAAGCCCAAGCCTGGCCCATCTGTGACTGATAAGTGCCATTACTGTAAAGAGCCTGGACATTGGAAGAGAAACTGCAACAAATTCTTGGAAGAGAAGAAGAAGAAGACTTTCGAGACTTCATCTTCAGGTATTTATGTTATAGAAGTAAATGTTATTACTTCTGGTTCTACTTCTTGGGTATTGGATACCGGTTGTGGTGCTCATATTTGTACAAATATGCAGGGCCTAAGCAACAGTAGGAAGTTGGAAAAGGGGCAAGTGGACCTACGCGTGGGGAATGGAGCAAGAGTTGCTGCATTAGCCGTAGGAACATATAACTTGTCTTTACCTTCTGGTTTGGTTTTAAAACTTAATAATTGCTACTATGTACCTGCTATAAGCAGAAATATTATTTCTATTCCTGTTTTGGACGTAGAAGGATATCAGTTTTCAATTAAGAATAAATGTTGTTCTTTTGATTACAATGATATATTTTATGGTAGTAGCCCATTAGAGAATGGGCTTGATGTTTTAAACCAAAGAACGCCAATCTATAACATTAACACCAAGAGATTCAAATCAAATGATACGAATCAGACTTTTCTTTGGCATTGTCGTTTGGGCCACATAAACGAGAAACGGATCCAAAAACTCCATAGTGATGGGCTTCTGGGCTCATTTGATTATGAATTATGTGAGAAATGTGAATCTTGTTTACTGGGCAAAATGACTAAGGCCCCTTTCAACAAACAAAATGAAAGGGCCAGTGACCTATTGGGCCTTATACATACAAATGTGTGCGGCCCAATGAGCACAAGTGCCAGAGGAAATTTTTGATACTTCATTACCTTCACTGATGATTTCAGCAGGTATGGTTATGTCTATTTAATGAGACACAAGTCGGAATCTTTTGAAAGGTTCAAAGAATTCCAAAATGAAGTACATAATCAACTTGGCAAAAGTATTAAGTCTCTTCGATCAGATCGTGGAGGAGAATACTTAAGCCAAGAATTCAGTGATCATTTGAGAGATTGTGGAATTGTTTCACAACTCACTCCTCCTGGAACACCACAATGGAATGGGGTGTCCGAGAGGAGGAATCGAACTTTATTAGATATGGTTCAATCAATGATGAGTCTCTCAACTCTTCCATTATCCTTTTGGGGATACGCTCTAGAAACGTCTGCGTTTACACCTAATAGGGTTCCGTCAAAATCAGTTGCAAAGACACCACATGAGATGTGGACTGGAAATGTTCCGAGTTTGTCTTTCCTGAAGATTTGGGGTTGTGAAGCTTATGTTAAGCGATTACTTACAGATAAGCTCGAACCCAAATCTGATAAGTGCTACTTCGTTGGTTACCCTAAGGAAACCAAGGCATACTACTTTTACAACCAATCCGAGAACAAAGTGTTTGTCGCTCGGAACTGTGTTTTTCTTGAGAGAGAGTTTCTTTCCAAGAGAAACAGTGAGAGTAAAGTACAACTCGAAGAAGTTCGAGAGCCACAGGAAACCGCCCAGCCCATTGTGGAGGAGCAACAGTTGGATCTACAAAGAGTTGTAGAGTCAACGCCTGTGGAGCCTGAAATTCGCAGATCCGAAAGGATCCGTCACGAACCCGAGAGATATGGATTTCTCGTAACCAATTGTCATGATTTATTGATCATTGACAGTGACGAGCCAACGAATTTTGAAGAAGCGATGATGAGCCCTGACTCCGAAAAGTGGCTGAAAGCCGCTGAATCCGAAATGGGATCCATGTCACAGAACCAAGTATGGACTTTGGTTGATTTACCCGATGGTGCAAGACCCATTGAGTGTAAATGGATTTTCAAGAAGAAAATTGATGTGGATGGAAATATTCAGATATATAAAGCAAGGCTAGTGGCAAAAGGTTTCAAACAAATTCATGGTATTGACTATGAAGAAACCTATTCACCTGTCGCCATGCTTAAATCCATTCGGATTCTCCTAGCAACAGCTGCTCATTATGATTATGAGATCTGGCAGATGGACGTGAAAACAGCTTTCCTTAATGGAATTCTGGAAGAGGATGTGTACATGACACAACCCGAAGGTTTCATTGATCCTAATGCTGCTAGGAAAGTATGCAAGCTTCATCGATCCATTTATGGATTGAAGCAAGCATCTCGGAGTTGGAATCTTCGTTTTGATGAAGCAGTCAAAAAGTTTGATTTCATCAGGAACGAAGAAGAACCATGTGTTTACAAGAAGACTAGTGGGAGCACAGTTGCATTTCTCGTGTTGTATGTAGATGACATACTTCTTCTCGGAAATGACGTTCCGTTGTTACAGTCTGTTAAGACTTGGCTCGGAAGTTGTTTTTCAATGAAAGACATGGGAGAAGCCGCGTATATTCTTGGAATAAGAATCTACAGAGATAGATTAAACAAGTTGATTGGACTGTGTCAAGATACTTATATCGATAAAGTCTTACACATGTTCAGAATGCAAGATTCCAAGAAGGGCTTCATACCAATGTCTTATGGCATGAGTCTCAGCAAGAAGCAGTGTTCTGAGACACCTGCTGAGCGAGAACGCATGAGTCGGATTCCCTATGCCTCGGCGTTGGGATCCATCATGTATGCCATGCTCTGTAATCGTCCAGATGTTGCTTGTGCTTTAAGCATGACGAGTAGATACCAATCGGATCCAGGTGAAAGTCACTGGACAACAGTCAAGAATATTCTGAAGTATTTGAGAAATACTAAGGATAAATTCTTGGTGTATGGAGGAAGTGATGAGCTGGTAGTAAGTGGTTACACATACGCAAGTTTTCAGACAGACAAAGATGATTTCCGATCGCAATCTGGTTACATCTTCTGCCTGAATGGCGGTGTAGTCAGATGGAAGAGTTCCAAGCAGGACACTGTAGCAGATTCCACAACTGAAGCTGAGTACCTCGCTGCTTCTGAAGCGGCAAAGGAGGCTGTTTGGATCAAGAAGTTCATTACTGAACTTGGTGTGATTCCTAGCATTTCTGAGCCGGTGGCTTTGTATTGTGACAACAATGGAGCCATTGCGCAAGCAAAAGAACCTAGATCACACCAGAAATCCAAACACATAGAAAGGAGATATCACCTTATCTGTGATATTGTGAATAGAGGAGATGTGAAGATCAGCAGAGTCCCGACGGATGAGAATGTAGCTGATCCACTGACCAAGCCCCTCCCAATGCCTAAGCATAAGTTTCACACTGCTGCTGTAGGCATTAGATTTCTTAAGATATGATCTTGTTTTCAGTGGGAGTTATATTTGGTTTTAGGTATGACTTGATGTTCGTAAAACATAATTTGGTTATGTTATTTTAATGAAATTGTTTCAGCATTATCTAATTGTGTTAATTAAATATATTGTCCCAAAGTAATTTATGACATTTTATAGGTCATCAAGTATGTGACTTGATCATGAAACCCTATAAGCAATAAATGATATAAATTATAAATGGTCCCTGGTCGAGGTTGTTAAAATGGGACATTAACAACCACGTGAGACTAGTATGTGAGGTGACTGATGACTATGTTTCATGGAGTCATTAATAAGTGTATTAAAGTCAATCACATAGATATGTGTTAGAGAACACATGATCGGACTTGACCCGTTAAATGAGAACTCTACAAGATGTTATATGAGTGTCATAAGAGCTTCTCATAACGACTAAAGAGTATAGTCCTTATACCTGAGTTCATCATGTTCTCTTACATATGGATTGGTCCGTCTTGACTTTGTCAAACGTCAACCGTAACTGGTGATCATAAAGACACTGATTAGGCGTATCATGAAATATGAAAGAGACATGGATGGAACAAGATGGGATTTGTACCTCCTATATAACAGGAGTTAAATATCTCTGGGCCTGTCGAAGATTTGATACTGGAAATGCGTGGCCGCGCTCAAACGAGGTGATTGTCAGTCGTTTGTTTTATCAGTACAAATCGGGATTCGATAAACGTGATCTAGCTCAATAAGGATGACACAGTTCTTGCCTTATAACTAGATTGAGATATAGCTACAAAGGGATTAAAGGAATAGATGATTCCAATACAAGTGAGATTGTTGGGAATGTCCTGAAATCTATTGTACTTGCTCTAAGTGAAAGTCGTATAGTCGAGATGAGACAATCACATAACACTAGGTAGTCATAACGCTTTGCTAGAAGCCACTTATGATCAATGAGTTGAGAACTCATTGCTAGTGTTATATGATCCTACAGGGTCACACACCTAAGCAAACTGGACGTTAAAGACGAGGTTGATCATTAATGTAATGATCTAGTGAATGCATATTTGATATGCATTCGATATCAATATTCTGGGGTAGTATCGATCGACACAAAGAGTGTGTCGATCGATGCAACTCGTGGATTACCAGATTAATTCGGTTTTATCGTTGGTTAATTCCGTTATGGTTTAAGTCGACATATATAAGATATATGGTCGACCTAAACTGTTTTTAACCTAAGAGACAGCCACCAGAACTTGAATAGAAACCTCTGAAGAGATTGGATCTCGACAGGCACTAGCATCCCTCCTGTTCAGTTTGTGTGCGTGTGGATACCAGTAGAGGCACAACTTTTGAGGTGCTTCGTGATCTCGATTATCTGCTAAAACTTCCGCTGCAAATCACCAGGTAAATCTGAGATCCCATAGATTCAATTATATGAACCTTAGATCCTAGGCTCGGAATTCAGACTAGGGTTGCTAATCCTGATTAGAACTGCTAGAAATTTCTTCAGTGTAAACAACAAGAGAAAAGGTACACCATGTTTACTTGCATGTATCTTGAACGAAGACTATCCCGGTAGCTATGATACTCCATGTCCTAAAATCATTGTCAAGCTTGTCCAAGGAAGAGACGGTGTGGAAATGTTACTGATATATGTGGTAGTTCATATGAAGGTTTCAAGATGTTGCATTATTATTTGCATATTTTAAAGAAGGTGAATCATTGAACCAAAGAAAGTTTTCTTTTCGATGAAGGGAAAAGTTAAAGTACCTACTTGTAGCTTTGGGAGCTTCCATTGAAGGGTTTCAAACGTTGAGGAAAGTGTTCATTGTTGATGCAACTTTCATTAAGAATGTATATGATGTGTTCTAATTTTTGCTACAGCGGAGGATCCGAATCATCACCACTACCCAATGATTTTGCTATATTTTGATGGTGAAAAGGATGGAAGTTGGAGGTGGTTTTTCAATACATGTCTTCTTCTTCCCAATGATTACGCTGGATAAGAAGTACAAGACTGCCATCTTCAAAAGATCCTTAGAAACCTTTTTTCCCTTTCATAGTTGGGAATATCTTCTCAACTTCTTCATATGTAACCCGATTTGTTCCGAAATATTTGGAAACAAAATCTAAGCCATTTTGGGTTTCATAATGGTTTGGATAAGAGTGGCAGAATAACCCGGATATCAGTGCATGCTCCCTAAGAGAATAGCCGATTGGAACCCCATTGACAATAAATTAAACCTCCATCTTCTTATCCACACCCGCGGTCCTAACGAGAAGCATTCACATTCCCTTCAATTTGTAGCTTGTATTCTTACCCATGTGGAAGAAGTGTGTGAATTGTGGGTGCTCATAAAACCATTTGCAGCTCTTCTTTCTCGAGAATACCTTCTATAGTCTTCACTGCTCTTGCGTTATAGTACTTTGACGAGAGCTTTATTGTCTTGACATACTCGGTGGGAGGGAAAAACATCTTCGTATGATGCATTGGTTCCGTTTCATCCTCAGAATCCTGCACACAAGAAAAGTTCCACCAAGTATCACCAAGTTGTGTGAAAAAGTTCCATCAATTATTACCAAGTTGTGCGGAAAATTTCTACCAAGGATCACCAAGTTGTGCGAAAAGTTCTACCAAGTATCACCAAGTTGCGCGTTTTTCAAACCATGTCAAATTATACTAAGTTTTACACATCCGAATCACAAAATTATAAACATGCAATGGATTTCAATGTCTAAAATCCAATATCATGTAGTATCAAACAAGCTATACTAAGTTATCAACCCAAATTCAAAGTGGGATCCTTTCAAATTTATAAATTTACAGTTATACTAGGTTTTACTTCGAAAGAAATACAAACTTTTTTCGTTTCTTCCGGATCAACATGTTGTTCCTCACTGATATGTTTCTCTTTTCTCTGTGGCACCTTAAACCCCAGACGACTAACCATCGAAAATTCTTCCTACTCAGCCTAATTCTCATCCTCTTCCTCATTCTCTTCCTCAATCTCCTCATTCTCTTCGTCCTCGTCTTCCTCATCTTCGGATTCCTTATCCAAATCGTCTTCCTCCTCGACTTCATCGAATTCCTTTTCTACTTCTTATGCTTCGTGATTCACCTCTTATTCACGATTCAACTCATCCAAGTGGACATCGACTTCCTTTTCCACTTCCTTTTCTACATGTTTCGATCAAGCATGTTTCCTCTTTGAATTTTTTCATAAAATCGGATTCTTTGTTTTAGGAGCCATGAAAATGTTGAATTTGATGGGTATGAAAGAGTGAAACCATGGGGATTCTGCGAATTTAGGGTTCTCAAAAGCTTTTGTTTTCGTTTTAGATTGGGGGGGGGGAATAAGCAAGACTCGGGTTCGATTTTGGAGGAAATAACCAGATCAAAATAATTAAAATGGATCGGATCCGGATCGGCCCGATAACCCTGATTTCCAGTTGTAAATAATTGAAAGTCTTCTAGTTTTACTGTCTTTTACCTATTTGTCTGATTTAAAGAAAAAATAAAATCAAATTTTCAAAAGCTTTTGAGATTTTGACTTTAGATCAAAGAATACGTGAGGATTTAATCCATGTATATATATCTTTTTAGCGAGTTTGACTCGATTCATTAATTGTAAACCAAATAACTAATACATATATATATATATACCAACACACAACATGTTCAGAACATCGTGATCGGACCGACACGAGATCAAACCGATCAAAATCAACACCATTTAAATTGCCGAGCAGAGCATACACCAGTTCAAGCAGGATTCTTTGCTCGTCGATAAGAGTTATGCATGAAATCGAAAGACATCATTCACAGATCAAATCATCAAAACAATAATCTATGATATCGTGAAACATGTACAAACATACCAATACAAGGCTACTCATACGAGGAACATGCTCGACAGATTGTCATACGATCCTTCCCCGCACACATCCTTGCTTAGCAACCTCATTTGTTCAGCTTAACATCAGCACGAACGATTGCACGTTCACCACAAATCCTGCTTAAGGATTGTGTTTATATGCGCAAGCAAGCCTGCTCGGAAAATCCGAGCACGCAAGACTGCTCGGAAAATCCGAGCACGCAAGACTGCTCGAAAAATCTAAGCAACCAAGACTGCTCGGAAAATTCGATCACGCAAGAGTGCTCAGAAAATCCGAGATCACAAAATCGCTTAGAAAACCTGAGCAACCAAGACTGCTCGAAAAATATGAACAAGCAAGACTGTTCAGAAAATACGAGTGCGTGAGACTGCTCGGAATATCCGAGCACGCAAGACTGCTTAGAAAATTCGAGCACAAAGGACTGCCCGGAAAATCCAAGCACGCAAGAGTTCTTGAAAAATCTGATCACGCAGGACTGCTCGAAAAATCTGATCACGCAAGACTGGTTGAAAAATACGAGCATGCGAGAGTGCTCGGTAACTCCAGCATGCTCAGAAACTCCTAGCATGCTCGGCAACTTGCAGCATATTCAGCAACTCGTAGCATGCTCGGCAACTTGCAGCATATTTAGTAACTCGTAGCATGCTCGACAACTCGCAGCATGTTCGGGAACTCGCAGCATCTCGGCAACTCGCATCATGCTCAAAAACTGTATGTGCATTCTGCTCAGAAAAAAAGAAGACATCGACATTTCCGAACATAAAAAAACATCAACATTTTCGCAAAAAAAAAATCAACATTTCAGAGCAAAAAAAAAATCTGCTCGGGGGATATTGAGCATTTTCTGCTTGGAAGAAACAAAAAGGCATGGAAGCTAGTTCAACCAAAAAAAAACAGCATATAAGCATCAAGATCGGCAGAAGAAAAAAAAAAAAAATATATATATATATTGAAGATCACCTCAGCAAAAATTAAACGAGCATGGTTGATCCTATCCGAGTCCGAATGATACGAGTAGACTATGCGGGACTGCGAGATCGTTACAGTCAAATGAAGATGATGAGAAATTTTATGTTTGTCAAATGCAAATTTTATCTTTTTCCTAAAAAAAAATTAAAAGAGAAAGGGGGGGGGGGGGGGGGGAGTAGGTTCGTGTACATATTTCAAAACCGGAAAATCAAAAAATTTTGGGAAAAAAATTCAGACTCAAGCTATTCGGAAAATCCGAGCATGCAAGAGCTCACAACACTCTCGAAAACTAGAAGCATCCTCGGAGACTCGCAGCAAGCTCGGAGACTCACACCATACTCAGAAACTCGCAGCATTCTCGAAAACTCACAGCATGCTCGGTAACTCACAACATGCTCGACAACTCGCAACATGCTCGACAACTCGCAACATCTCAGAAACTCCGAGACCGCAAGATATCTCGGAAAATACGAGACCACAAGATAGCTCAGAAAATCCATGCATGAAAAACTGCTAAAAAAATCCGAGCACACAAGACAGCTCGGAAAATCCGAGCACGCAAGGCTGTTCGGAAAATCAGCATTCTCTATCTCGTTTGTTTCTGGCCACAACAGATAAACAAATGCATCATTTACGGATCTTAACCAACAAATCATGTACGGATTCAGGTTCTAGACATCCAACAAACGGATAAAAGCGCGCTTTACAAATTAATAATACATGCTAGGTATGTTTGTTGTCGATGATGGGAATATAAGTCGAGATGTCCCACACCAGTACCCAATTCGAAGTAAACCCCAAAACTCAATAAACGCTGCTTAGTACACTGGTCAATGACTTCTTAACCAAGTATACATTGGTCTGGTATCCGCTGGGTATATCCTACGCGATAGCAACTTCTTTTCGAGACGAGAATTTAAGTCGAGGAGTCTCAAAAAAATACTGAACTCAAAGTACATATCTAAACCCAGTAAATGCTGCTCAGCACATCGATCAAAACGATGTTTCGGCCAAGTACACCTTGGTCTGGTATCCACTGATATTAATTTACTATCGACGACAGAAATATAAGTTGGGATACCCCGCACCAGTACAGAGATCGAAGTAAACTCCAAAACCCAGTAAAACACTTCCGAGCACATTAGTCTTGGTCATAAAAGGTTTGTAAGTAGAGTATATCTCGATAACCTTTGAACATAACTCGAAACCCAGTCAAACGCTTCCGAACACGCTGGTCTTAGTTATCACAGGTTTGTAAGTAGAGTATATCTCGCTAACTTTGGAACTTAAATCAAAACCCAGTCAAATGCTTTCGAGCACGCTAGTCTTAATCATCACAGGTTCGTAAGTCAAGTATATCTCGCTAACCTTCGAACTTAACTCGAAGCCCAGTCAAACGCTTAACGCTGGTCTTAGCCAACACAGGTTTGTAAGTAGAGTATATCTCGCTAACTTTCGAACTTAACTCAAAACCTAGTTAGACGCTTCCGACAAGCTAGCCTTAGTCATCGCATGTCAATAAGTCAAACATATATTGTTAAACGCTAAATCACATTTTCCTCCGAGAACTACATGAAGCTATTCGAAAAGTTTTCAAGCTATACAAAACCAATTCAGATAGTTTATACGAAACCGAAAAAGGAGATTTTTCTTCTAACAAAATTTTCTTGAATTTTCCGCACTAATCGACATAATGTCAACACGATTGCTTGGCCTCTCACAAGTACATATTGGTTAACAGGCTCGACAAACTAACCTGAAACCCAATTTTGCTAGGAAATCCGAGGAGACATGCTCGTAAATCTGAGCAACATGCTAGGAAATTCCGAGCAAACTTGATCGGACAGCCCAACACGATGTCTTTCTCAAACTCATCACATTCGTAAACACGACCGGTTACGATTCGACACACTTTCTCGACCTTTTTGCTTGACTAAAAGTCAGAAACAACAACGAAATACCAACAAAGGATTTCCAAACATCCGAGGACGAATCTTAAAACTTAGAACGAAAATATTTATTTGAGGCATCCAGTTTAACAACATACCAAATTGCTCAGAAGACCATCCTTCAGAAACTTCGGATGTGAGCTTTTCTCGGACGATCCAAGTTGCTCGGATGCTTGGGTGCTCGGACGATGATCTGGTCTGCTTGGAAATATTTTACTCAGTAATGTCTTGCTCGGCTTTTCCGATTAGTCCATCCTGCTCAAGCTATGAAGTGATGGTTTAATTGGCAAAACTTCCCGCTCGGCTTGGTGACAACTATTCAACAAACCGCGCGATGATCCTACTTGGTGTCCGCGTGCTTGTCGGCTCGGAAAGACTACTCAGACATACTGCTCGGATGGTATGCTCAGTTTATTCCTTGATTAAATATGCTCGGTATCCATGAAGGAATTTCTAGCAGATTCCTAATCCAATTAGGCAATCCTAGTCTAAATTCCGAGCCTAGGATCTACAGGTTCATGTAATTGAATCATGGGATCTGGATTACCTGGTGATTATGCAGCGGAAGTTGTTTGCAAGTAATCGAGATCTAGAGCGCCTCAAATGCTGCGCCTCTACTGGTATCCACACGCACACAGAACTGGACAGCAGGGATGCTAGTGCCTATCAGAGATCTGATCTCCAGAGAGGTTTCTTTTCTGTTTCTGGTGGCTGTAAATTAGGTTAAGATCGAGTTTAGGTCGACCATATATCTTATATATGTCGACTTAAACCGCAACGGGATTAACTAATGATTAAACCGATTTAATCTGCTAATCCGCGAGTTGTGTCGACCGACACACTCTTTGTGTCGATCGACACAGTCGATCCGTGTCGACCGACACACATAGTGCGTCGATCGACACTGCCCAGAAAAGATGACATCGAATGCATATCAAATATGCATTCATCCGATCATTACATTAATGATCAACCTCACATTCAATGTCCAGTTTGCTTAGGTGTGTGACCCTGTAGGATCATATAACACTAGCAATGAGTTCTCAACTCATTGATCATAAGTGGCTTCTAGCAAAGCATTATGAGTACCCAGTGTCATATGATTGTCTCATCTCGACAGTACGACTTTCACTTAGAGCAAGTACAATAGATTTCAGGACATTCCCAACAATCTCCCACTTGTACTGGAATCATCTATTCCTATAATCCCTTCGTCGCTATATCTCGATCTGGCATAAGGCAAGATCCGTGTCATCCTTATTAAGCCAAAATCATGTTCATCGAATTCCGATTTATACTGACAAAACAAACGACTGACATTCACCTCGTTTGAGTGTGGCCACACATTTCTCAGTATCAAATCTTCGATGGGCCCTGAGATATTTATCTCCTGTTATATAAGAGGGACAAATCCCATCTTGTTCCATCCCTGTTTCTTCACACACTTCATGATGCACCCAATCAATGCCTTTATAATCACCAGTTACGGCTGACGTTTGACAAGGTTAAAGCGGACCAATTCACATGTAAGAAAACATGATGAACTCAGGTCTAAGGACTATACTCTATAGTCGTAATGAAAACTCTCATGACACTTATATAACTATCCCGTAGAGTTCTCATCAGTGGGTCATGTCCGATCCTGTGTTCTCCAACACACATCTATGTGATTGACTTTAATACTCTTATTAATGACTCCATGAAACTTAGTCATCAGTCACCTCACATACTAGTCTCACGTGGTTGTTAATGTCCCGTTTTAACAACCTTGACCAGTGACCTGTCATAATTTATGTCATTTATTATCTATAGGGTTTCATGATCAAGTCACATACTTGATGACCTATAAAATGTCATAAATTACTTTGGGACTATTATTTAATAACCATTATTAAATAATACAGATGTCAGATTTCAATAACATAATCAAATTATGTTTATACGAACATCATCTCATAACTAAAATTAATAACAACAACTCCCACTAAAATTATGATCATATCTTAAGACATCTGATGCCTTTAGCAGTAGTCTGACCCTTATTCACTCTTGCTCAGCGTGTGTCCAAGGACACTGCGTCTTGCTAAGAGTAATACCAAGAGTCATTTGCACGAAGCCCTTCTTGGAATCCTGCATACTGGACCTGTGCAAGGCCTTATCACCATAAGTATCTTGACACAATCCAATTTGCTTATCCAATCTATCTTTATAGATTCTTATTCCAAGAATGTATACGGTTTCTCCCATAATTTTATCGAAAAACAACTTTCGAGTCAAGTCTTAACAAACTGAAAACGATGGAACTTCATTTCCGAGAATTAGTATGTTATCAACATACAATACTAGAAATGCAACTGCGCTCCCACTAGTCTTTTGTAAACACACGGTTCCTCTTTGTTCATGACGAAGTCAAACCTTTTTGACTACTTCATCAAAACGAAGATTCCAACTCCGAGATGCTTGCTTCAATCCATAAATGGATCGATGAAGCTTGCATATCTTCCTAGCTTCATTAAGATCAATGAAAACTTCAAGTTGTGTCAGGTACACACCCTTTTTCATAATTCCATTAAGGAAAACTGTTTTCACATCCATCTGCCAGATCTCATAACCATTATGAGTGGCGGTTGCTAGGAGAATCTGAATGGACATAAGCATGGTGTCTGGGATTAGGTTTCTTCACAGTTAATACCATGAATTTAATTGAAACCTTTTTCCCACCAATCCAGCTTTGGACATCGCCATTCCGGATTCAGCGGCTTTCAGCCACTTTCAGAGTCAAGGCCCATCATTGCTACTTCAAAATTCGTAGGTCCGTCACTTTCAATGATCAGTAGATCACGGCAATTGGTACGAGAAATCCCCATTTCTCGGGTTCGTGACGGATCCTTTTGGATCTACGAGCTTCAGTCTTGTGTTAAAAGTCACGCACATATCTCATATGTAGACTTTTACCACGATCTAATTAACCAAGATTTAAACCGTAGTTAATTAAATCATAAACCAAAAATATTTTGGTTTGCGACCTGTGTCGATCGATGCAACTTTTGCGTCGATCGACACATCTTTAAAACTCGCTTTTGAATGTATATCGAATATTCATTCACCAGATCCCTTCAAACCTTAGGCACCACAGTTGCAGGTTCTACAACTCTTTGTAGATCCAACTGCTGCTCTTCTTCCTGAGGTTGAGCAGTTTCCTGTGATTTTCGAATTTCTTCGAGTTGTACTTTACTCCCACTGTTCTTATTGGAAAGAAAATCTTTCTCAAGAAAACATAGTTCCGAGCAACAAACAATTTGTTCTCGAACTGGTTGTAAAAGTAACACGCCTTGGTTTCGTTAGGACAACCAATGAAGTAGCACTTATCGGATTTGGGTGTGAGCTTATCAGAGATTAAACGTTTTATATAAGTCTCACAACTCCAAATCTCCATGATGGATAAATCAAAAACATTTCCATTCCACATCTCATGTGAAATCTCTGTAACTGATTTTGATGGAACACTATTTAATGTAAACTCAGACCTTTCCTAGAGCTTATTCTTAGAAGGATAATGGAAGATCTAAGTGATTCATCATTGATCAAACTATACCTAATAAAGTTCGATTCATGAGGATTGAATTGTGAAACACTTTCACAATCTATTAGATGATCACTTAATTATTGACTTAAGTATTCACCTCCATGATCTCATCATAGAGCTTCAACACTTTGGCCAAATTGATTCTATACTTCATTCTGGAACTCTTTGAACTTTTCAAAAGATTCTGATTTATGTCTTATTAACAAGACATAACCGTACCTACTGAAAATATTAGTAAAGGTAATGAAGTACTGAAAATTTCCACTAGCATTACTGCTCATCGGCCCATATACATCCGTATGCATAAAGCCCAATAAGTCTCTGGCCCTTTCATTTTATCCGTTCGCGACTTGTGTCGACCGACACTCCGTTTGTGTCGATCGACACTACCATTTAGAAAGTGGCCTCTGTCGTTTTTACAATAAACAAGATTCACTATACCCATTATGATTCATAATCAGATGAGCCCAAAAGTCCATCACTATGGAGCTTCTGAATCTGTTTCTCATTTATGTGGTTCAAAACGATAATGCTAGAGAGAAGTTTGATTCGTATCTTTTTGACTTGAATCTCTTGGTATTAGTGTTATAGTTATGTACATTTTAGAACATAAAGTCCATTCTCTAATGGATTGCTACTATAAAATATATCACTGTAATCAAATGAATAACACTTATTCTTAATTTGAAAACTGATATCCTTCCAACTCCAAACAAGGATTGAAATAATCTTTCTGCTCATAGCAGGTACATAGTAGCAGTTTTAAGTTCAAAACATGCCATAAAAGAAAACAAATGAAATACTCCTACAGCTCATGCAGCAACTCTTGCTCCATTTCCACGCGTAGATCCACTTGTCCTTTCTTCATAGTCCTACTTCTGCTCAGGTCCTGCACATTTTCACAAAATATGAGTACAACAGTTGGTATCAAATACCCAATAAGTAGGACTATAAGAAGTAACTTTTACTTCTATAACATAAATACCTGAAGAAGAAATCTCGTATGTCTTCTTCAGCTTCTCATAATCTTCCAAGAATTTATTGCAGTTTCTTTTCAAATGCCCATAACCATTACAATAACGGCACTTAACATCTTCAGAAGGACTGGTTTCAACCTTAGGAGCATGGCCAGACTCGCTTGGATTCACAATCGAGCTCGTCTTGCCATCACCTTTGTTCTTACCAAGTTTCTTAAACTTCTTACCCTTTCGTACCATAAGGATATCTGGGGTGTCCTTCTTAATGTTAGGTTCAGCAGTCTTAAGCATCCCATGCAATTCAGTCAACGTCTTCGTCAAGTTGTTCATGTTATAGTTCATAACAAATTGATCATAGCTTGACGGCAGTGACTGTAGAATGATGTCAGTAGCCAACTCTTGGCTAATGGGACAATCCAGTTTCCCCAGGTTATCAATATAACCCATCATCTTAATGACGTGAGGACTGACTGGTTCGCCCATTGGTAGCTTGCACTCAATCAGAGACCTAACCGTCTGGTATCTCTGAGTTCGTGCCTGCTCCTGAAACATACTTTTCAGGCCAGTGATCATCTCTTTTGGCGACTCCACGTACTCATATTGCTTATGCAATTCCGAGTTCATGGTAGCCAACATGAGACAACTCACATCCACCGCATCATTAGAATGCTTATCCCAAGCATCCTTATCTGACTGCCAGGCATTGGCTCGGTACTTCTTGGGGAGAAATTTCTCAAGGACATAGTCCTTTTTCTCCTGTTTGAGAACAATTCTCAAGTTCCGATACCCTTCAAGAAAGTTGGATCCATTTAACTTGTCCTTCTCAAGGACGGATCGCAGGGAGAAATTGTTACGAAGGTTTGTGCTAGACATAGCTGAAAAACAAGGGAGGTTTAGTTATGATGCTCAAGAGATGAGAAGTCTTAACAATTTAAGAAAACTCGCATTATATTCAAACAATGTTTCCTCAGATGAATATAATGATCCAAGACCCATACTTCACTAAACTTGAGTGAACCACTGGCTATCACTCAACTTTAGCTATCTAGGTAAGCAACGACCTTGCTAGTTATATCCAATATAACTCTTGGTTGTGGATCAACATCTTATGTCCAATCCACCTGATGTCTCTGAGCCCAAAACGATTTTGATGGCCCAATCAAGTAAACCAATCTCTTCAGTCATGTAATTGTTGACGCCTTGCACTGCAAGCCCATCAACACGATTACTTCCTGTCTTACTCATGAAATCGTGGACATCTTGCACTGCAAGTCTATCACACAACTAAATGAGTCTTGACAGTTGACAAGATTGGAAAGACATCAAGTATCACTTGATATTTGGTTGAGGAACGGAACCTTTAAAACGTTCAGTTTTATTATATTTTAATTCTTATAATTAATTGATTTATCTTGCTTTGGTTCTGTGATTGCAGGTTCCATAACCCAATCATCGAATCTTATGTCGACCGACACTACTATAGTGTCGATCGATGCAGAATAACCAAAAGCAATCCACGATAACCGATCAATCCAATTGATCCGGTTTTGAATACCGGTCGGTGTCGATCGATGCTACACTAGCATCGGTCGATACCAACCTAATCAAACCAATCGCAATTTAAACCATTTAACCAAGCGCGATAACCGGTCCAATCCAATTGAACCGATTCTCCAATCTCGCGAGGCTTGTGTCGACCGATACAACTATTGTGTCGATCGACACTAGGCGAATTGTTTTATTCGGGTTATCCTTCTGTGTCGACCGATACCAGATTGGTGTCGATCGACACAGTGCGATAAGCCCAATTCGTTTTTCAAGTAAAAAAACCCTAAAACTAGAATTTTTTTCATGAAAACGAATTTTAGCATGCTTGTATCAACTATACAGAGATTCAGATTCAACTAATCTAATCAACATGCCACAGATTCAATGGAACCCTAAAGCTCTGATACCACTGAAGGAATTTCTAGCAGATTCCTAATCCAATTAGGCAATCCTAGTCTAAATTCCGAGCCTAGGATCTACAGGTTCATGTAATTGAATCATGGGATCTGGATTACCTGGTGATTATGCAGCGGAAGTTGTTTGCAAGTAATCGAGATCTAGAGCGCCTCAAATGCTGCGCCTCTACTGGTATCCACACGCACACAGAACTGGACAGCAGAGATGCTAGTGCCTATCAGAGATCTGATCTCCAGAGAGGTTTCTTTTCTGTTTCTGGTGGCTGTAAATTAGGTTAAGATCGAGTTTAGGTCGACCATATATCTTATATATGTCGACTTAAACCGCAACGGGATTAACTAATAATTAAACCGATTTAATCTGCTAATCCGCGAGTTGTGTCGACCGACACACTCTTTGTGTCGATCGACACAGTCGATCCGTGTCGACCGACACACATAGTGCGTCGATCGACACTGCCCAGAAAAGATGACATCGAATGCATATCAAATATGCATTCATCCGATCATTACATTAATGATCAACCTCACATTCAATGTCCAGTTTGCTTAGGTGTGTGACCCTGTGGGATCATATAACACTAGCAATGAGTTCTCAACTCATTGATCATAAGTGGCTTCTAGCAAAGCATTATGAGTACCCAGTGTCATATGATTGTCTCATCTCGACAGTACGACTTTCACTTAGAGCAAGTACAATAGATTTCAGGACATTCCCAACAATCCAATCACTCTCCACAGGGCAAAAATTTTTTTTTGAAAGCTTACGCCAAAAACATTCTCGACAAAATTTCGTTGGAATAACTCGAAAACAAGAACACCTTTGACAAGGAGAAACTAGCTTAACTACCCTACAAGAGAAAACTATCTTAACATTTCGACTACGAGAACCTACTCTGAAGCAATACAATGACTTACGAAAGATAAGCTGAGAATATATAAGCCACACAACTATTTCTTTTCTTTCGTGTAAAATTCCAAGCACCGTACCTCGCACGATTTCTGAAACTCATTCATAAATCTATATGCATATCTAAATCAAAGTGCTAATCTCACACTCATCAACTTGTCATTTAAAGCGCCTAAACAGCTTCTTAAAGCTAAATTGTTCATCAACGATGATAAACATCTTCTTACAGTTATACGGAAATTGAACTTCATCAAAAATCCAAAAGAGCCTTTCACGGCTAAAACGATTCGCTGACATCGCAAGAAATGCTAGACAATTTTCCATGGGAGATTTCCTCTTGGAAAAACAAATCCCTAATGCTAAGACGATCATGTGGTCACAGCTAGGCAATTAGATTTTTGTACAAACACACAAAAATCTAACTTTAAATGTTCGGAAAATCTCACAATATGCACGGCAAGCATCGACATAGTAGCTTGTCGAAAATGCTTCTAAACCAGTTCAACATTAGTCCAACCGATCGGATATAAAAGCTAAGCAAAATGCACGATCATCCTGCAAACTAATATTTGTGGTGTACGCCCCGCCCTGCATGTATGTTTTGCTCGGATGACCGACACATTTTATGCTCGGCCAGAAAGCTTCTACACGAGCGATGACCAGCTCGATTCGTTCTGCTAGAAATCATGACGAACCCCGCTCAAAAAAATTCCATCTCTTGTCAGTACATCCTACCCTTTATTTCCGCAAATCGAACTTGCCTGGTATGCCGACCTTGGGTGAACCACAACGAGAATGTTCGGGCAATCTTCCGTTACGACTAAACATTAATTAAAGTGAAGAACGGCTATACCAAAGCTTTCGAAAATTGTTTTCGCCTCAACTACTTAAAGCTTGCCATCATCAAACTCGAGTCTGATAAGCTGGGGGCTAACAGTTGGGGTCAAAATCCCCCTCGACGAAATCAATAATCAAAAATGGATTGAGCAATCGGACAAAGCCATTTTCCGCATAACAAAATTTCGTATGAACGATGTTTCGCATGAATAATAGTTCTTGTACAACATAAAATATTACTTAGCCGAACTTCCGAACAATCAGATTGCTCAGATAGATCGTACATACAATCATATCACTTGACAGAATCTACAGGCAAGCTCAAATGCTCAAAAAATCTGCTTGGAAGATCCGAGCAGGCCAATCTGCTCGGACAATCTGAGCACATTCCCTCTTACTTTCCGAGTATGACACACTCCCTCGAAACTTTTGAGCAGAATGATAGGGTCTAAGTTTTAATCCTATTCTACTGCAAGTGCACAGTTAAGTGATTGTAGTATATAGGGTATCGAATCCACAGAGACTCTGGTCTCGATAGAATAAGAACCGTAGAGATTAATACTAAGAAGAAAGCAGATGTGAAGTGAATTAAAAAGCAATGCGAGAAAGTAAATCAATAGCAGATTGTTGGTGGTAAAAGCAGTTAATTAGAGTCGCTAAGTCTAGGGAATTCTCAGGAAATGAGACAAGCAGACAAGCAGACAAGTTAATCAGTCAGGATCTAATTAAACACAGTTCTAGAACTCAAATCACGGAATTAGAATTAACTAAATCTCTTTGCGAAAATCCTCTAAGTCTAAGTGCAGTAATCCAAATCTCTTTGCAATTACTAACAGATTAAACCAGTATTAATTTCAAGTTCGATATGTTCACAATTAAACTAAGTCAAATCTCTTTGCGAATAATTTAATTGCTCAACCTAAATAGTTCAGATTCTAAACCACACTCTCGTGTCGTATTTAGCAACCTAAGATCTAGATTCTAATTGATCAGGTTAGAACTAGCATTAAGCACAATTTAGATCGAAGAACATTCTATTCATGTGAATCCTTAACTGAATTAAACAAGTCTAGCCAGTCATCAAATCCTTAATGAGAAACCCTAAACCTAACTATGAATCTACTCAGACATGATTAATGAAACAGAAATCATAGAAATAATAGATTGCATATAAGAAATTAAATAGATAAAGGGGTTCGAAATCTTCTCCAAAATAGATGAAGTACAGGAATAGATCATCCCCAAAAGCTCTAAAAATCTCTTAGCTCTAAGTATGAAAGCGTATGTAAAATAAACACCAAAATCCTAATTATATAGGCATAATCTCGGCTGGGGTTTCTTTGTAAATACTTGAAACTTCTGGGTCAAAGTGCAAAATCATGAATCTTCAATTAACCGCCGTAATCGGCCCATCTCGCTAGTGTGTCGATCGACACCAAGGGTGTGTCGATCGATGCATGATCTCAAATCGGACAGTGAGCTCAATCTCTCGGCCAATCACTCCAAAAATCCCCAAAATGCTCCAATATCTCCAATTCCGCTCCAAACCTGATTAGACCTGTAAAAGACTCTAAAAGAACACAAAAGAACACTAAAACACAATTATATCATGGCATAAAACCGGTAAAAACCATGATATATCAACTCCCCCACACTTAGCCTTTGCTTGTCCTCAAGCAAAACAGAGAACTAGAATGTAGTGAAGAGGTTTGAAAACTCTTCAGAAACTCTTTTCATCTTAGAAGCAGCAACACTCAGATTCTCCTTAGTAAACCACATGAAAGAATCAACCTGCAGACATCAAGACCAACATATACTTCCCCACACTTAGCAACTGTCCTAAGTAAACTCCACAATCACATTCACGCATTCAAATTCTCCGTACTGACTTCTGCAAGTATTTAAGTGCGGTCTCACCTAAGGAGTATCGATCAAAGGCACATGGACTCTTACCTTATCAGCTCTAGACCACCATACTATCTTTCTCTAGTCTCTTTCTTCTCTTTTCCCTTCCTTAGCATTCTGATTTTTCCCCATTGGGTATCATTTTATTTTTTTATCAGTGCTCTTCCCGTTAAGGGGTGTACTTTGGACACATTCCATGGATGCATAGGATATGAGAGTTTTAGCTACCATTCCCATGACCACTTCGGAGTTACTAACTCATCCTCAGTTTATTATCTTTTTTTTTTATTTTATGGAAGGGGAGAAGGGAACTAAATAGGACAGGTTTACAGGCTGTGTCAGAACTAACAAGGGAATCCGACACAAAGTATACCAAGCCCTTAGGTGAGAAATCTAAGTCAGTATTAAGGTGAAGTCAGTAAAGGATCCTCTGATACCTGAAGCGATGTGGGTGTCCTCAGTAGGTTGATCCGTGTTTGGGGTTTCTAATAGTCAGAGATAATCTGCAGCTTCATCCCAATGGTTATTTAAGTTCCTGCAAGTGCTGCTAATCTTCTCAAAAAGTCATTGTTTCCTACTTAAAAGTTTTGACTCGATAAAACAAATTTTGAAAAATTTAACTGACTCTAAGAAAACAAAAGAAAGTAGTTAGTAGAACCTCCCCCACACTTAAGACACACTGTCCCCAGTAGTGTCAAGCGAAGGATTGGCAAAAAGAAAAAAAAAATTGTTTAAGGAATGGTTAAGTTCTGTCGGGTTTTACCTCTGTCGCTCAGGCATCGATCGTTGCACTAGGTGCATCGACCGTTGCTAGGCGTTTTTTCGTGTATGATCGATCGTTGCTCAGGACGGCAACGATCGCTGCAATGCGATCTCGATCGTGTTGTGACGATCGACACAATAGTGTGTCGATCGACGCACTGCGATTCGTCCGAGACCTGCAAACAAAAACTCACCAAAACCAGAAACAAAACGTAAAATCATACAAAAACACTAAAATTAAAATGCAAAAACGAAAACAGTGGGTTGCCTCCCACTCAGCGCTTGTTTAACGTCAATAGCTTGACGCTTCAACTGATTTAGGTAGAGGGTGCATCATCCAGAGGCAGAATCTGACCTTCTGGAATCTCAGCCTTAGCCCAATAATGTTTCACCCTCTGTCCATTCACAATGAATTCAATACCGTCCTTGCCAGTTGGAACGACAGCTCCATACGGACGCACCTCTTTGATTGTGAAAGGACCAGACCACCTTGATTTCAGCTTACCTGGAAACAAATGCAAACGAGAGTTATACAAAAGTACATGATCATTAGGCTCAAACTGTCTGGAGACAATCTTCTTGTCATGATATGCCTTAGTCCTCTTCTTGTACAACTTTGAGTTCTCATAAGCAAAATGTCTAATCTCATCCAACTAATTAAGCTGCATTAATCTCCTCTCTGCAACAGACTTAAGATCAAAGTTCATCTGTTTTACAGCCCATGCTGCTTTGTGCTCAAGCTCCACTGGCAGATGACACGCTTTTCCATATAGCAGATGGAATGGAGTGGTCCCAAGTGGTGTCTTGAATGCTGTCCTGTAAGCCCATATTGCATCATCCAACTTTGCTGCCCAATCTTTCCTTGTTTTTCCAACTGTCTTCTCAAGGATCTCCTTAATCTGCCTCTTAGAAACCTCGACTTGTCCACTGGTCTGAGGGTGATAAGGAGTAGCAACTCGGTGATGAACTCCATGCTTCTTCAGAAGCTTCTCGAAGACCTTATTGATAAAATGAGATCCTCCATCACTAATCACTATACGAGGCACTCCAAATCTGGGAAATATGATGGTCTTAAACAGCTTAATGACCACCGAGGAATCATTGGTTGGACTAGCTATTGCTTCAACCCACTTAGACACATAGTCCACAACAACCAAGATGAACTTATTCCCATAGGATGAGGGAAAAGGACCCATGAAATCTATGCCCCAGCAATCGAAAACCTCAACTTCCAGAATGAAGTTCTGAGGCATCTCATGCTTCTTACTGATTTTCCCTTTCCTCTGACAGGCATCACATTGAGAGATGAAAGAATGAGTGTCTGTAAACATTGTAGGCCACCAGAAACCTGCTTGCAGAACCTTAGACACAGTCTTGAATGTAGCAAAATGTCCAGCATATTCTGATCCATGACAGTGGAAGAGGATGTCTGGAACTTCTGATTCAGCAACGCATCTCCTGTAAAGACCATCTGAACAGTGCTTATAGAGATAAGGCTCATCCCAATAGTATCTCCTGAGCTCCCTAAAGAACCTTTTCTTTTCATAACCCTTTAAATCATCTGGTTCAGTCTCAGCAGCGAGGTAGTTGGCTATATCTGCATACCAGGGTCGATCAGTGGTTGCTACGGAAGCAATCGCAAAGTCATAATTCCCAATTCTGATGCTGAAGGACTCTCGGTTTGCATCAGGTATGCATCGATCGGTGCGTGTACATGTGTCGACCGTTGCTTCCCCGATACTTGTATCGACCGTTGCCAATGTGGCATCGATCGACACAGTGCGATTGTCCCGACAGTTCTGTAACTCTCTGCCCAAATCCATCTGAAAAATTGTACCAATCATGTTGACGTTTTCCTCAGGCAAATAATCATTTATGGGCACGTCTTCCTCAACCAGCATCCTTGAAAGATGATCAGCAACTCCATTCTCGACTCCCTTCTTGTCCCTCACTTCAATGTCAAACTCCTGAAGCAACAGAATCCATCTCAACAATCTTGGCTTAGCATCCTTCTTCTGCATCAGATACTTCAGGGCTGAATGATCAGTATGAACAATCACCTTGGAGCCAACAAGATAGGGGCGAAACTTCTCGAATGCAAAGACAACAGCCAACAGCTCCTTCTCCGTGGTTGCATAGTTTCTCTGCGCATCATCTAGTATCCTACTAGCATAATAGATAGCATGAAGCTTTCTGTCCTTCTTCTGCTCCAAAACAGCTCCTACAGCATAGTCGCTTGCATCACACATAACCTCAAAAGGTAGATCCCAATCTGGTGGCTGAACTATTGGAGCACTCACTAATGCATGCTTTATTTGTTCAAATGCAGTCTTACAATCTGCAGTGAACTCAAATTTGGTATCCTTACACAACAAAGCAGTTAGTGGCCTAGCAATCTTACTGAAGTCTTTGATGAACCGTCTATAGAAGCCAGCATGTCCAAGAAAGCTTCTTATAGATTTAACAGAATCAGGCGCCTGAAGGTTGGTCATTACCTCAATCTTAGCGCGGTCCACTTCAATCCCTGCTTTAGACACTTTATGTCCAAGTACAATGCCATCTCTGACCATGAAATGGCACTTTTCCCAATTAAGAACTAAGTGCTTTTCTTCGCATCTAGTCAGTACCTTACACAGATTATCTAAACACTCATTATAAGATGATCAATAGACTGAGAAGTCATCCATAAATACCTCCATAAAGTCCTCAATCATATCAGTGAATATGGACATCATGCATCTCTGGAAGGTGGCATGAGCGTTACAGAGTCCAAAAGGCATCCTACGGTAAGCAAATGTGCCATATGGACAAGTGAAAGTGGTCTTTCTCTGATCTTCTGGGTGGATAGGAATCTGAAAGAAACCTGAGTATCCATCGAGGAAGTAGTAGTAAGGATGATTGGCTAACCTCTCCAGCATCTGGTCAATAAAAGGCAAGGGAAAGTGATCCTTCCTGGTTGCAGCATTCAAATTCCTGTAATCTATGCACATTCTGTGTCCCGTTACAGTTCTAGTAGGGATCAGCTCATTCTTCTCGTTCTTCACAACTGTAACTCCGCCTTTCTTAGGCACTACATGGACTGGACTCACCCAATCACTGTCTGAAATAGGATAGATAATCCCAACATCAAGGAGTTTCATAATTTCCTTCTTGACCACCTCCTGTAGATTGGGATTAAGTCTTCTCTAATGCTCAACAGATGTCTTAGACTCATCCTCAAGATGTATCCGATGCATGCACAACTCTGGTGAGATACCTGAAATGTCATCAAGAGAATAGCCAAGAGCTTTGCGATGCTTGCGCAGCTTGCTTAGTAGTAAAGTGAGCTCTGCGTTGTTCAGACTAGCATTGACAATCACTGGATAAGTTGAATTTGGTCCAATAAATGCGTACCTTAGTCCGGATGGAAGTTGTTTCAGCTCTATTTTAGGAGCTTTATCCTCGGCCCAGTCTTTGTCGACTTGCAACGACCGATTCTTAGTTAGTGTCGATCGTTGCATCGTCGCGTCTGACACTTCCACCTTCATCGCCACTTCAACCGAATCCATCAGTCTTGCATAGCACATTGCTGGCTCGTCCTGTAGGTACTCCAGCTCCAATATAGAGCTCAGTAAAGCTCTTTCTAGTGGATCTTCAGCATGTGACTTGTGAAAGTACTCTGCAGCCAAATCTCCTAATGTGTCAACATAGAAGGTCTGTCCGTCGATGGTTGGTCTCTTTGCCAACTTGTCCATATCAAAACTCATCTTCAGATCACCCACATTCAGAATTATTCTACCTCCTTGACAGTCAATCATCGCACCAGCTGTATCTAAGAAAGGCCTGCCTAAGATTAGTGGATCCTTTGGTTCCTCTCCATACTGCAGAACCACAAAGTCAGTAGGAATCACACATTGTCCAATCATTATGGGCGCATCCTCCAATAATCCTTCGGGAATCCGGATTGTTCTATCTGCCAAAACCAGTGATATCCTAGTGGGTATAAAGTCAGTCATCCCGAGCCTCTTAGCAACTGAGAAAGGCATAAGATTCACACTGGAACCAAGATCACATAGAGATCTTTCGAATCTCTCCCTGTAGATAGCACAATCTAGTACAAAGCTTCCTGGATCTTTTAACTTCTCAGGAATTCTGCCCTGAATCACTGCACTACACACCTCATTGATCATCATTACACTCTCCTCGTCAGACCACTTTCCAGCAATCATGTCCTTAAGACATCTTCTCATCACAGGAGAGGTTTCCATGTAATCAATAAAAGGCACTTCAACTTTCACCTTTTTGATGAACTCTTTACATTTGGCATACTGCCTATCGTTTTTAGCCTTTTTGGGATTCTTGGGATAAGGTACCTTAGGCTTGTAAACCCTCTCGGTTGACTGTTTCGGTTTCTCTGGTTTTGAGCTCTCTGCAGTCGCCTTGCATCGACCGTCACTGGCATTGTGTCGATCGTTGCTGGATGACTTTGTAACGACAGTTTCTTCGTCATCGCCTTGCATCGACCGTTGCTTGGTTGCGTCAATCGATGCATTGCGAATGTCACGGATCCCATCTTCCAATTCCTCAATTTCCACGAGTTCTTCAACACTTAACTGCCTTTTCTGGCCAGGTAACAGCTCCTTACCACTTCTCAATGTTACCGCATTGCATTGGTACTTGGGATTAGCATCAGTTCGCCCTGGGAGATATCCATCTTTCCTCTGAGCATATCCAGCAGTTCTTGCAACCTTAGCATCAAGCTCCTTCATATGTGCGCTCATGCATTCAATCTTTCCATTCAGCTCCTCATAGCCTGTACCTATCTTCTTGTCGAAGTCTGCAGCACTCTTAGTCTGACTCTCCAGCAGCTGTTTCATCATTGCCTCCATCCTATTCTCATGAGCAGTGGCTGCAGGAGGAGTCTGATAAGATGAAGATCCATAGGTTCTCTGAGTACCTTGTCCAAAAGGCTTCTGAAAACCACTTGTCTGTCCAAAGGAGTTCTGATTGCCTGTAAAGGCACTCTTCTGTCCTCCATTGAAGAATATGTTTCCCTGCTGATTACCAAATCTGTTACCTTGGAAACCAGATCCTCCAATGTAATTCACATCTTCTTCCTGAGTGTCCTCCTCAGTATGAATTACCTCAACATCTTGGGCAAAGTGGACAGCCTTCTTACCAGCCAGGAGATTGCAAATTGTGTCCAGCTTAGATCTAAATTCAGCCATCTCTGAATTCTCTACACTTCCACCAGATTTCTTCCTCCTCTCATCCATAGTCTTGCAACTGTTGCTGCTTACTAAGTTCTCAATCAACTGCTTAGCTTGTGCAGGAGTCCTGGTGTTGAAGTTTGCATTACTGGAGTTATCCAGCGCAGACTGATATGGCAGATCTATGCCTCTGAAGAAGATACCTAGCAATGTGACCTCAGTGAATCCATGGTGTGGGCAGTCACGCTGGTACTTCCTAAATCTCATCCAAGCAGTCTTAAGAGGCTCAGTAGGACCTTGGGTAAATGTGAGAATGTCCTGTCTGGACTGATCGGAACGCGCATCATCATAGAAGTGACGCAGAAACTCACTCTTCAAAGCTGCCCAAGTAGTAAACTGTCCAGATGGCAGTTGCTTCAGCCATGCAGCAGCGTCTCCAGCGAGACTGTAGGGAAAGAGCTTAAGGAACAAGTATTCCTGGCAAACTCCTTCATATTTCATGCCATTGATTAGGTCCTCAAACTGATCAATGTGATCCATAGGCTGCTCTGTAAGATGACCATGGAAGGCATTATGTCTCATCAGCGAGTAGTAGATGGTTTTGATCTCAAAATCATTCCTCTCAAAACCAGGCATCACAAGAGCTGACCGGTTTGCATGAAACTCATCCGGTCTGTTGTAGTCAGCTAAAGTCCTCTCATGGACAACCGTCTCTCTACCTTGGGCCTGTCTTTGGCCTTGGTTCTGCTCCTGTTGCGGTTGCTCAGGAGGATCAGGGATTACATTCCCTTCAGCATCAACCCGTTGCCCAGCAGCATTGTACGGATTGTTATCTCGGTCCCTCAGGGTACCTTGAGCATCAGGCATAATGATTAGCTTCTGTACCACTATCCTTGCTCTTCTTTCTCTTCTGTTAGTCCTCTCTAGACGTCCAAGTTCTTCAAGTCCGAGATTAACGAGGTTCAGGTTCTGATTACTTCGAGTTTCACGCATCTGCATAAACTGTCTGTAATCGTCAAGCAACGATCGATTCAATCTCAGAATCACCTAGTGACGATCGACACACAAGTGCAACGATCGACGCAAAGCGAAATCAGTACCTGCGACAGAGAGAAAACAGAGAGAAATCAGTAACTTAAAATAAAAATAAAATAAAACGAAACAAAAATAAAAATCCTAGTAAAACCCTAAGTTCGATCCTATCGAAGACTCTAAGAGTCCCCGGCAACGGCGCCAAAAACTTGATAGGGTCTAAGTTTTAATCCTATTCTACTGCAAGTGCACAGTTAAGTGATTGTAGTATATAGGGTATCGAATCCACAGAGACTCTGGTCTCGATAGAATAAGAACCGTAGAGATTAATACTAAGAAGAAAGCAGATGTGAAGTGAATTAAAAAGCAATGCGAGAAAGTAAATCAATAGCAGATTGTTGGTGGTAAAAGCAGTTAATTAGAGGCGTTAAGTCTAGGGAATTCTCAGGAAATCAGACAAGCAGACAAGTTAATCAGTCAGGATCTAATTAAACACAGTTCTAGAACTCAAATAACGGAATTAGAATTAACCAAATCTCTTTGCGAAAATCCTCTAAGTCTAAGTGCAGTAATCCAAATCTCTTTGCAATTACTAACAGAGTAAACCAGCATTAATTTCAAGTTCGATATGTTCACAATTAAACTAAGCCAAATCTCTTTGCGAATAATTTAATTTCTCAACCTAAATAGTTCAGATTCTAAACCACACTCTCGTGTCGTATTTAGCAACCTAAGATCTAGATTCTAATTGATCAGGTTAGAACTAGCATTAAGCACAATTTAGATCGAAGAACATTCTATTCATGTGAATCCTTAACTGAATTAAACAAGTCTAGCAAGTCATCAAATCCTTAATGAGAAACCCTAAACCTAACTATGAATCTACTCAGACATGATTAATGAAACATAAATAATAGAAATAATAGATTGCATATAAGAAATTAAATAGATAAAAGGGTTCGAAATCTTCTCCAAAATAGATGAAGTACATGAATAGATCAGCCCCAAAAGCTCTAAAAATCTCTTAGCTCTAAGTATGAAAGCGTATGTAAAATAAACACCAAAATCCTAATTATATAGGCATAATCTCGGCTGGGGCTTCTTTGTAAATACTGGAAACTTCTGGGTCAAAGTGCAAAATCATGAATCTTCAATTAACCGCCGTAATCGGCCCATCTCGCTAGTGTGTCGATCGACACCAAGGGTGTGTCGATCGATGCATGATCTCAAATCGGACAGTGAGCTCAATCTCTCGGCCAATCACTCCAAAAATCCCCAAAATGCTCCAATATCTCCAATTCCGCTCCAAACCTGATTAGACCTGTAAAAGACTCTAAAAGAACACAAAAGAACACTAAAACACAATTATATCATGGCATAAAACCGGTAAAAACCATGATATATCACAGAACACACTCCCTAGGAACTTCTGAGGAGAAAACATTCTATGAATCTTTTGAACGAACACTTTACTAAAACTAACTGCTCAGACATTTCCGATGTCTTCCTATGAAAGTGCGACTAGTCGTAGTCCATCTTCAAAACGATAACTTATACACTCCTAGCTTTTAACGGAATTGTCGAATAATTTATGAGAAATACGAACTTGGGTCTATCCCACAAGACTCGTATTTCCTAGACTTTGGGCCGAATCGAGAAACTTACGCTCAAACGGACTCAGATCGTCCCCTCTCGGCCCATTCGGTAGATCAAGTTAAACCGCATAAGGATAATTACAAAATAAAAGAAAAAAATAAACTCAAAAAGGAAAAGAGAAGATAATTATGAGCAAGAAGAGGAAAATCCGAGCAGAAAAGTAATTCACAACGGAAATGGAATATGCGATAACATAAAGATTTCTGAAAATCTTGTAGGCGAATATCCTCGAGGCCGAGTTGCCGCGACTGCATAAGACGAAGGACTTCATACGATCAATTCATCTTGAAAAACCCTAGCAACTAGACTTAGACTTTTCTTGAGCTTTTTTATTTTGTATTTTTCCGATCAATTATATCAATAAAATATCAGTTGGGTCTCTTGTCGTATTGTTTACTCTTGCAATCTTTTGTTCCCTAAAAATTTTACTCTACAATAATCGACCGGTATGAGTTTGGACTCTCATAAAAACTACTTGATATACTATATGATAAAACCAATGAGTCTAATGATGTAGAGCTTTTGATAAACATTTCAGAAGATTTTCTTTTAAACTAATGATCCAAATTGATATTGATGCAGTTTATAGAATGAGTTTGTAAAGCTGAATGATCTAATTTTTTTTTTTTTATCATGATGGAACTATCTTATATCTTACTAATGAAGATGTCGACATGTTAGCATATATGCTATCTTTGTTACCAGTTATTAAACTTCTTCGTTTTTAGTTGTTATTTAACACTTTACATTACTAAATACATAAATAAAATTAAATGACAGTAAGTATTCAAAATGATTTAATTATAATAAAAACTAAAAACCATTTCGTGTTCGATAATACATTTTAAACAAAAAATTGTTTTTGAAACAAAAAAATGTTCTTAAAAAACGATTAATTTTTTTTGGAACAAACGAATAAAATTATCTAACAAATATGATGTGTTCAGCGTAGATCAAAATCTAGTTATATATAATATATTAACCTTGCATAATCTTATAGATAGAGAATATAACACTGACTTCTTCTTTTTTATTTTTTGAACTCTAAATATAACACTGACTTGATGCCGTGAAAGTTAGCACAGAGCCAGGTTTCGAAGCTCGCAACAAATATATTTTTTTAATACGCTTGGTCGGAACGATCTTATTTTTGTGCTTCTAAGTAGTTTGAGCCCAGCTCACTTGCAAGAAATGGAGAGTTCGAGTTGCTGCAAAAAGATGGGCTGGTAGAATGTTTCAAGCCCACAAGTTGAAGAGAAGAAGACTTCATTTCCGGCATTGTCGAAAGGTCTTCAAACGGTGAAACAATATGTATATATTGTCCAAAATTTTATCTGTTATTTGTTGTCCCAAGTTTCATTTTTAATGTTAAATTTTATACTAAACTTGTTTTTGAAAGACAAAAAAAAACTAGCTAAAAATAATAAAATACATTTAGGAACTTTAACCGAAAGTGAAATTAACCAAATTGTGTATTTCAAGACTCGTCATGAATCGCCGGCCCTAATTTTTCCTCTCGGGCTCAACAATCGAGGTGCCGCCGATCTCCGTTTTCTGACCGCGATCTGCGCTCCCCGGTGGCCGGAGGCCTTTGCCGGTGCCGGGGAGAGAAGTGTGTTCTGTTTTTCTTTGTTTAGCGGCGGGAAATCCATATATGGTTCCTCGATAGCACGGCGGTGGTGGATTCGTGCTTCCCTCCGTTGGTAGTAGTGTGGTGGTTCGTGGCTGGAGTGAGAGTGATGGTCGCTGTCTCTCTAGCCGGGAAATGGTTTGTGGTGTGCTCGGTTGTTGTCTTCTGACCTCACCGGTGAATCTCCTCTGCTCAGATCTCCCATGGTGGTTGCAGGTCCGAGGGCGGTTCGTGAGGTTTCCGGCGTTGTCCGTGGTCTGAGGCGAGTGGTAAGCTGTCTCCACTTTTTGTGTCGCTGGAGCTTTGAGTAGTTCTGAATATGGTGCTCTCGGGTAGATTATTATGTCTTAGATCTGTTTCAATTTGAAGTGTTGGTTGAATATGCGGCTTGGTCTTGAATTGGAACTAGCTAGGGACTGTTCTCGATCTCTTTTCTCAGCCTATGTGGTCTTGACCTTGTGACTAGCTATGCGGGGTTAGAGTGGAGGGTTTCTTCCCGTGTTAGCCCGGCTTCGCTTGTTTCGTGCTTCTTTGATGTGGCTGGTCTGTGCTTTGCCTTGTCTACTTCATTTAGTGTTATTGCTGCCGCTTGGGAGAGTTATCGTCCTATTCTAGGTTGTTTCGGTTGGTTCCTGCTGCCTTTGGGTCCGGGTTCTTCGGCTCCTTCTGTAGGATTTGCTGTTTCGGTTCTCCTCGCATCTGTCCGTCGGTCTTCGAATGGTTAAAGTTACTCCTTCGTTTTCCTCGGTTTATCTGCATACGGTTCTCGTGGCTTCTATGGTTGGAGCAATATAATGAGTTCAGGTGGATTAAGCCCAATAAAGTTCGGTTTTGATGTTGTTATGACACTCCTCTCTCGGCTCGCGGCGGTGGCTCCATTATGGGTGTTTTGTTTCTAGGATCTTGAACTAGTCTTTGTTAGGTTCGATTTGTATCTTAGCTGCGTCTAATGCGTATAATGCTTAGTCTCCGAGGATTTCCTTTAAATCCGTCGGCTTTGTCTCTGGGGGTTGATTTGTTATACCCGCCGGCTTTAGTCTTAATCCTTTGTATTATCATGGTAACTCTTTCAATGAAATATAATCATCAGTGAAAAAAAAAAATGATAATAGGAACAAACGACCAAATAGAACCCAACAGAGTCGCTAAGAGAGAAACCAATGCAGTCTTAAGTTTAGTTTAATTTCTTTTTCTCTTTATCCTAATTTGTATATGTTTGAAAGAATCTTTCTTGTCCATTTGTAGATAAACTTCAAAATTTCTTAGTGCGCTGTGCGCATAACCCCTTTTCAGTGGTATCATATGATACTACATATTTTACATACGTTATAAATATACATTATTTCTTCGGTAAAAAAACATAACCTAAATCCGCGATTGGTCAATTGAACTGATCGTCAAATTGACCTTTTGTACGGTGCGGAGAATCAATCCAATCCACAGAGATAAGTTTCAACATGCAGACAGAAGAAAAACACTCAGAAGAATTATGTAAAATGATAAATATTATTTAATTAAATGAGTAGGATAAATAACTAGGAAAATATATCATTCCTTTGATTTAGATGAGTATCTTAAACAGTTTTAAATAGTATGTTGCAAAAGTCACTTCCCTCTAGTGGATGCTTTCATATTGTCAAGTGTCAACGTAGATTACATGTAGTTTCTAGATAGGAAATTTGAATTTTTCATGTTGTCAAGATAAAACTTGAATATATTTTTTTTGTCACTAAAATTTGAATATTTATTAACCTCATATTTAATATTTACATGAGCCAAGGGACATATTAACTAATTTATTGATTTCGATTGGTAACTATTTTGGATAACAATACATTTATAATGCATTTAGAAAAAGAGTGTTTGAAACTTGTTGATTGTGGTGACCACGTAATATCAAAAACCGATTAAATTAAGGAAAAAACAAAACTTGTCTTGTGGTCAAGTGGTAAAAATACAGATAACGCCAATATATTTTTAGTTCAGTTAATATATTATACAAAGTAAAACACATTTTATTAAAATATTTATATATATATATATATATATGAGTCTTTGATTTGGATTCTTTTCAATACTCAAAAAAATTTATCCAAAAACTGCATTTTTCATTAGGAATTAACGTGGACTTCTCCATAGATGCATGATACCCTCATATTAATAGTAAGAGAAAAAAAGAATCAACATTTTTTTTTATGAAAGGGTCTACAATATTATTGAGTGTAAAGTGATATATTAATCTTCCCCTTGTAATTTGATTCATCAATCTTTTTTCTAACTTTTGTTCTCCCTCATGAATATTGCACGTAATTCCTTTTTGATAGTCTTGTAATTTTTGATAAATTAAATGTCTTTCTTTGTAAAAAAATATTAACATAATATACTATAAAACTATTTAGGTTTTTCTTTTATAACCGTAGAGGTCCTAAATCTTTTTAAAATTTATCAAAATTCGAATTTTATTGTTACTAGAAACATTTATAGATGGCTAAATAAAATAATTAAATAATTTAAAGTTTGAATTTTTTTTATCTCTGGCCTAAACCAATAAAATGATTCTTTCACCAAGTAGAAATCACTACACTACTAACTCGTTTTCGATCAAAGAAAAACATATTTCTTTCCATTCTAAATTTTATGTAAATACGTAATTTTATATTGTTTGTATTTTATTTTGTTTTGTGCAACAAATATATTTGTTTATCTCTCAAAATATGCATTTAGAGGTGAAACTATAACACAATACTACATATTCTAGTTTTTTGTCGGCAAACGACGACATTAATTCTAGTTAACGTGTAAATCTGTTTCTAAGCAAATTATTTTATCCGTCTGAAGAATAAAAAGGTCAGAAAGTAGAACCATGCATGTGGGTTTGGATGCAATGAGAAAAGAACCATGCGAAAGACTGCGCCATTTTATTCAAGTTTAGCGCTGTCCCATTCACACGCTTATATAAATTTGCACTTGCATTTACTGTATCTATCTATCAATAATTTTGTTCAAAAAATAATTTTGTTTATTACTTATTTATCTAACATTTTGACAAACTATGCAAATCGTGTGCATGTGGCGGCCATCCATACGTGCACTATATATTATGTTTATGGATATCTGATATACTCGTGTTTTCACGCATTTAGCGCATTATTTTTTAGATCATGTTTCGGTTTCATTTAGCTTTCCTTTGTTACATTTCTTTGTTCTTTGTCATCTTTGTAGTTAGTTGCATCTAAAGCTGTAGTTTAGCATATTTAGGAGCATTTTGCATTTGTTTTGGTTCTTTTTAGGTGTTGGAAGGTTACTAGGATGATTCGGGAGCACTTGGAGCTAGATGGGATGATGGAACAAGGAAGAAGAGGCGAATGGCTGAACCACCGGATGACCCAGCGGTTACGGAGGAACCGCGAGCCTCTGGAGTCCAACGCGCCGAGCCACGCAGCCGTGTCGACAGCGGACGAGCCGGCGGTTACGGCGGAACCGCGGAGAGGACAACGTACGAGCCGACGATCAGTTTGGCACCGCGGAGAAGGGCCCGCTCCGTCGACGAACACGAACCAAAAAGCCGAGCCAGCAGCGGTCGGTCCAGCGGTTGTGCTAGCGGACGAGCCACCAGTTTGGTCAGCGGTTACATCAAGACCGCTGGCTACGTATTTTCCCTTGACTTTTTGAAGTTTTGACCAGCTTGCTACTTGGTTTTCTGGGTTGACCCAGGTTTGTTGGGTCGATCCAACTCGTGATTAGACAGCTTTAAATAGATTTTTGGGTCAAAAACCCTAGATCTATCTCTTTTTCTTTGAAAAACTTGTAAACATCTAATCTCCCTTTTTGGATCTTTGCTATTTTGGTGAAAGTTTGTTAATTTCTTCTTCAAATCTTTTCATCTTCACTAATCTCGATGATTAACACTACTTCTATGGGTTTTGTTGATCTCATTATGATTAGTGAGTAGTCCCTCATAGGGTTTATGGGTTAGGTATGATTGGCTTGATTTGGGATGTCTAATGTTTATCTATCTTATATCTCTTCTATCTTAGTGATCTTAATGCCTATTTAGCCTTGATCAAGTTGATTAGGATGTTTAGGATTTCATGCCCACCATGTGTTCGATGAAATGCCAGTTCTTAACTTTGATAGGACTTTCATATTCTAGCTCACGGAAATGAATGTCTAGAGTGATTGTTGGCTATTTGGAACTTGTTTGATTGCTTGCTTGATCTTAATTCACAAATGAGAGTTTATTCTTGGATTATGATTAGGCAAAGAGATTAGCTCTAAGAGATTAGGCTAATTAACTTATTGTGTTCCTTGCTAGGAGGTTAGCTTGTTTGAAGCTTGATTAGCATCCCGAGATCATTCCAAGTTTTCCATTCCATTGACCTATGCTCATAAACCTTATCTTTAGTATTTGATTGTCTAAGCTTAAGTTTGCTTGTTTAGTTCTCCCTTGTTTCATTGTTATTTGCTTGTTTATTTTTAATTGAACCTAGAACTATTAGAATCTTAATTTGAATTTGAAATTTGCTTATCTAATAGGGTTTTGTGCATTCTTGTTGGTTTAGTCCCGTCCCGGATTGGTTCGATACTCTTACTACGCGATAAGTAAGAGAATTTATACCTCTTTCAATAGGATAAAATCATAGTATCAATTTGGCGCCGTTGCCGATTTGGGACTTAGGATTGATCAACTCGATTTCAATTCCTTTCTAGTTTAAGTCTTTAGTTACTAATCTTGATTTCTTTGTCTTGCTTTGATGACAGGTGCATGAACCTACGCAGCAGAGGACCAACGAACTTAGTTGCACGGGTTACCGACATCAAAGCACTTGAGCGACAGTTAGCAAGGGAACGACGTGCTTTAGAGAGAGCTGTGCATTTGGAAAGACTCGGGTTGGAACAGGAAGAAGTGGTTCAACCTCAGTTTGAGCCTATAGAGCAGCCAGTTATGGATCTAGACGGTCAACAGGACCAACAGGTCCATCAGGGCCATCAGGAGCAGCAGCATCATCAGGATGATGATGCTAGAGATGGACAGGGACACATGATACCGGTTCATCCCGAGAGACCTTTTAGGGCCATTGGTGATGGAGATGCACAGGATACAAATGCAAAACGGCAAGGAATCATTCCACCACCGGTGAACAACAACAACTTTGAGATCCGGGCTATGGTGATGAACATGGTGCAAAACAATCAGTTTCATGGGCTTGCATCTGAGGATCCCTTGCAACACTTGGATACATTTGACAAGATTTATGCTACTACAAGGCTCAATGGCGTGACTGATGATGGCTTGAAAATGCGCCTATTCTTCTTCTCCTTGGCGGGTAGAGCTAAGGATTGGGAAAGCACTATCCTTCCGGGATCCATTACCACTTGGGCAGACCTTGAAGAAGTTTTTCTCCCCTACTAGGACTGCCCGTTTTCGCAATGAGCTTTACGGGTTTGTGCAACGCAACAACGAGAGCTTCGCTGAAGCTTGGGAAAGGTTCAATAAGCTAACTACTCAGTGCCCACACCACGGTTTCACCAAGGAGACCCTACTCAGTAACCTCTATCGCGGAGTGCTTCCTAGAATGAGGGCGATGCTAGACTCTTGTAGCAATGGACACTTCCTAGGAAAGGGAGTTGATGAGGCTATGAAATTAATAGAAAACCTTGCTACAAACGACGGGAATTACAATGAGGATTATGAGCGGAGTACTAGAGGATCATCTTCTACGGATGAGAAGTACGAGAAGGAAATCAAATCTCTAAATGACAAGACAGACAAGATGATCTCATCAAGCCAAAAGCAAATAAGCTTTGTGGACAACTATGATGACTCCCAACCCGTCCTATTTAGTCTTGAAGGAGATATGACCCAAGAAGAGATCAAATTCATTGCGGGCCAAGGAGGTTTCAACAAGGGTTTCAACCCAAACTACTGGAACCATCCTAATTTCTCTTATCAAAACCCCCATGTGGCGAACCCACAAGATCAGATTTATCCCCAAGCTCAACCCCAAGGACAAGCTCCACAACAAGGGCAACAAGGCTTTCAACAAGCTCAACAACAAAAGCCATTTGTCCCTTACACTAACCCACAAGGGTTTGGCAATAAGCCTCAGTTTCAAGGTCAACAAATCTATGCTCCAAAGCAACAATACCCACCCGGCTTTCAACAACAACAGCCACAAGCTTCTTCTTCCTCCGGATTGGATAATGAACTCAAGAGTATGATGCAACAACTACTTCAAGGACAAGCCTCCGGTGCTATGGAAATAAGGGATTTGAAGAGTGAGTTGCAGAATTTGACATCAAGGGTAACCAACATGGAGAACAAGAATGCTTCAAGCTCTAGGCCACATGGAACTTTACCCGGAAAATCTGAGCAAAACCCCAAGGAGTACATCAATGCTATAACCTTGAGGAGTGGTAAAGAGCTACAGCCCAAGCAACTTTCTACACCCATTGTGTCTTCTAATCTCAATGAGGACATTGAGAAACAAGGTGGGGAGGTGACTTTGGAAAAGTCTGTTTTTGCCAAAGAGGATGAAAGTGAGGTTGCATTGAGAAAGGGTAAAGCTATAGCTTGTGAAAGGGTTGAGGATGCACCTAAGAAGAAGAAGGATGAGTTTGTTCTACCACCATATGAGCCCAAACTTCCTTTTCCGGGTAGATTCAAGAAGCAACTATTTGAAAAGTATAAGGCTCTGTTCGAAAAGCAAATGAAGAATGTAGAGCTAACAATGCCCTTGATAGATGCTTTCCTATTAGTCCCAAAATACACCAAGTTCCTCAAGGATGCAATCAAAGAAAGAACAAAGGAAGTTCAAGGAATGGTTGTGGTCTCGCATGAGTGTAGTGCATTCATCCAGAGGAGTACTGTGCCAAGAAAGCTTGAAGATCCGGGCAGTTTCACCCTTCCATGTGTTATTGGTCCTTTTAGATTTGAGAGTTGTTTATGTGATCTTGGAGCAAGCGCAAGTTTGATGCCTTTCTCGGTAGCTAAAAGGCTAGACTTCTCCACCTACAAGCCTTGTAGGATTTCCTTGGTTCTAGCAGATAGATCAGTGCGATACCCAATTGGACTCCTAGAAGATCTTCCGGTGAAAGTAGGAGGATTTGAAGTACCGACAGATTTTATTGTATTGGAGATGGATGAAGAACCAAAGGATCCTCTAATTCTTGGGAGGCCATTTCTTGATACAACTGGTGCAATCATAAATGTCAAGAAAGGGAAGATAGACCTCAACCTTGGTAAAGACATAGTGCTCAACTTTGACATCAACAAGGTGATGAAGAAGCCAACCATACATGGGCAGATTTTCTACATTGAGACTATGGAGGAGCTAGCTGATGAACTCCTTGAGGATTTAAACATGGATAATCCATTGGAAGTGGCCTTGACAAAGGAATGTGGGGAGTATGGATATCTTAACGAGGAGAGCTGGGCGTATATGAAGGCTCTTGATTCACACAAGCCTTTGCAAGGAGAGGTTGAGTACATTGAGTTGGGATCAGATTCAGTGGGTAAGGAGTTGGAGGTCTTTGCTATGGGTATGGAAGCTGATGGCGGCAAAGGAGTTGAGCTGTGCAAGGAGCAGCTTGTAGCTGATGATTGGAGCGAGCTCAAAGCGCCAAAGGTTGAGTTAAAGCCCCTTCCGTGGGGGCTTCGGTATGCATTTCTTGGCCCTAACTCTACTTATCCTATCATTGTGAATGAGTTGCTGCGTGATGATGAGTTGATTGCTTTAACTACTGAATTGAAAAAGTTTAGAAAAGCAATAGGCTATTCACTTGATGATATAAAAGGATTGTCACCTAGTTTATGCACTCATAGGATCCACCTTGAAAATAAATCCATGTCTTCTATTGAGCATCAAAGAAGATTGAATCCTAATCTTAAGGAAGTTGTCAAAAAGGAAATTCTTAAATTTCTTGATGCAAGGATAATCTACCCTATCTCGGACAGCACTTGGGTTTCTCCCGTGCACTGTGTCCTGAAGAAAGGGGGGATTACGGTAGTTAAGAATGATAACAATGAATTAATCCCTACTAGGACTAACACCGGGCATAGGATGTGTATAGACTATAGAAAGTTAAATGCGGCTTCTAGAAAAGATCACTTTCCGCTTCCGTTCATTGATCAAATGCTTGAGCGTCTTGCTAACCATCCTTTTTTATTGTTTTCTCGACGGATACAGTGGGTTCTTTCAGATCCCGATACATCCAAATGATCAGGAGAAAACGACATTCACTTGTCCTTATGGCACCTTTGCTTATCGAAGGATGCCATTTGGCTTGTGTAATGCACCGGCTACCTTTCAGCGGTGCATGATGTCTATTTTTTCGAATCTTATCGAGGATATCGTAGAAGTTTTCATGGATGATTTCTCTGTGTATGGCTCTTCTTTCTCTTCCTGTTTGCTGAACTTGTGCAGGGTCTTAAGGAGATGTGAAGAGACGAACCTCGTACTCAACTGGGAAAAATGCCACTTCATGGTAACAGAGGGGATTGTGTTGGGTCACAAGATTTCAGAGAATGGCATTGAAGTGGATAAGGCTAAGATAGAGGTGATGACAAGTCTTCAGCCGCCGAACTCAGTGAAAGGGATCCGTAGTTTCTTGGGTCATGCCGGGTTCTACAGGCGGTTTATCAAGGACTTCTCTAAGATCGCTAGACCGCTCACTCGTCTACTATGTAAGGAAACCGACTTTGTGTTTGATGAGGAGTGTTTGACTGCGTTTCACCAAATTAAAGAAGCTTTGATTAGCGCTCCGATTGTACAAGATCCTGACTGGGAATTACCTTTCGAGATTATGTGTTATGCGAGTGACTATGCAGTTGGAGCAGTCCTTGGACAGAGGAAAGACAAGAAACTCCATGTCATATACTATGCTAGTAGGACATTGGATGATGCTCAAGTGAAATATGCAACAACTGAGAAGGAGCTTCTAGCTGTGGTGTTTGCTTTTGAGAAGTTCAGATCATACTTGGTTGGATCCAAGGTTGTGGTGTACACGGATCATGCTGCGTTGAGATATCTTCTTGCCAAGAAAGATGTCAAGCCAAGGCTTCTAAGATGGATATTGCTGCTACAAGATTTTGATTTGGAAATCAAAGACAAGAAAGGTATCGAAAATGGAGTGGCGGATCACTTGTCGAGGTTGAGAATTGAAGATGATGTTCCTCTAGATGACTCTCTTCCGGAGGAACAACTCATGGCTGTCAAATCAGTCAAGGAAGCTCATGACACAAGTAGGAAGCTGGAGGAGATTGGTTCCATTGAGGACAAAGAGCCGTGGTATGCGGATATAGTGAACTACTTGGCAGCCGGAAAGGAACCACCAAGTCTTGATAGCTACCAAAGGAAGAAGTTCTTTAGAGATGTCAATCGGTACTATTGGGACGAGCCTTACCTCTACACTTTGTGTAAGAATCAACTCTATAGAAGGTGCATAGCTGATGAAGAAGTAGGAGGCATTCTTCTACATTGTCATGGGTCAGTTTATGGTGGTCACTTTGCTACCTTCAAGACGGTAAAGCTCTACAAGCTGGGTTTTGGTGGCCTACAATGTTTAAAGATGCCCAAGATTTCATCTCCAAGTGTGATACTTGTCAAAGAAAGGGAAACATAAGTAGAAGAAATGAGATGCCTCAAAACCCCATTCCTGAAGTTGAAGTGTTTGATGTTTGGGGCATTGACTTCATGGGACCCTTCCCATCCTCTTATGGGAATAGTTACATCCTAGTGGCTGTGGATTATGTGTCTAAATGGGTAGAAGCAGTGGCGAGTCCGACGAATGACGCCAAGGTTGTGATAAAGCTATTCAAGAGCATCATCTTCCCAAGGTTTGGGATCCCGAGGATTGTGATTAGTGATGGAGGCTCCCACTTCATCAACAAAAATTTTGGGAGCCTATTGAAGAAGTATGGAGTTAAGCAGAAGGTTGCAACACCATATCACCCTCAAAAAAGTGGGCAAGTTGAAGTGTCCAACCGGCAAATCAAGGCCATCTTGGAGAAGACTGTGGGAGCTTCTAGAAAGGATTGGTCTAAGAAGCTCGATGATGCGCTATGAGCTTATAGGACGGCATTCAAGACTCCCCTTAGAACCACTCCTTTCAATATGCTATACGGGAAGTCTTGTCACTTACCGGTTGAGGTGGAATACAAGGCTATGTGGGCTTTCAAGTTGCTGAACTTCGACATCAAGACCGCGACTGAGAAGAGATTGATTCAGCTGAACGAGTTAGATGAGATACGGCTTGAGGCTTTTGAGAGCTCAAAGATCTACAAGGAGAGAACCAAGCTCTTCCATGACAAGCTCATCTTGAAGAAAGAGTTCAAGGAAGGGGATCTTGTGTTGCTCTTTAACTCCCGGTTGAAGCTTTTTCCCTGGAAGCTCAAGTCTAGATGGTCGGGTCCGTTCAAGGTGAAGGAAGTGAGGCCATATAGAGCTGTTGTGCTTTGGGGTAAATCCGATGAAGAGTTCACGGTTAATGGTCAAAGGCTCAAACACTACTCAGCTTCCGATGCTATTGAGGAAGGGACTTCAGTTCCGCTCTCTAGCCCTCCCTCCGCCTAAAAACCCGGTTTGCAAAAGTCGAGCTTACCGACTTTAAAAAAAAGCGCACTTGGGAGACATTCCCATGTTTATCCTTGTAAATATTCTTTTATATTGTCATTTGTGATGTTTTGTGTGAGTTTTCAGGTATTTAGGTTTTTCACGAGTTAAAATTTGGCAAAAGTTAAGGTTGAAGAGGTTTTGGACGAAATTTGGAGGCTCCAGCGGTTCACCCGGCAGTTAGAGCGAAACCGCGAGCCAATGTCGGGAAGACGACGCCGATGAGCCGTGTTGATCGCGACTCAGCCAGCGGCTAAGTGGTGACCGCCGACTCAACCAGCGGTTCGGCTCACGGGCTGACCGAGACCGCCGTAAACCCAGAAAACACCGACGAGATACGACGCCGAGAAGCCGAGACTACGGCGATTCGACCAGCGGGAAGGTTTTGACCGCCGGCTACTTCAGCGGTTTGATATACTTGTATTTCATGGCATATTAGGATGTTGATTAGCTTATGTTTTGGTTCTTTTTAGCTCCCTGTAGCTTCATTTTCCTTTGCTTATTGGCTTGTTTAGAGTTTAGGATCATTTTAGGTTAGGATGTAGCATTCTAGGTTGCATTTGGAGTGTTTCCTTGTGATTTTGCAGATGATTTGGAGTGCATGGAGCTAGGGTAAGCTTGGATGAGGAGTTTGGAGCTAAAAGAACCAAGGAGGAAGCAGCAGGAGTGCATAACGGGTTACATATCGGCCAGGTGGGCCGATACGACCCTTCGACAAAGTCCCAGAAACCATATCGGCTCGGATATCGTCTTTGAGACCGATATGGACTCTCGGATTAATTTTCGGGATTCAATATCGGTTGGCGTATCGGTTTAGCCAACCGATACGCACCTTCGACGAGAGTCCATATCGGGTTACATATCGGCCAGGTGGGCCGATACGCTTCCAAGCCAGAAAAACCGAGAGTCCATATCGGCTTGGATATCGACCGACCAAGCCGATACAGAAACCCAGAAGATTCATATCGGCCATCATATCGGTTTAGCTGGCCGATACTGTCCCCTGATTTTCACTTGGATCCGGGTCAATACCCAGTTTGTTCCGGGTTGACCCGGTTCGCACCCCTTTACTATTTAAAGCCAAAAACCTGATTTTTGTTGTCTCCTTAAGCTTTATTTTTGGTTCTAAACACTTTGTAAGAACAAGTTTGTTTCTTGATTAAATCCAAGTACTTCTTTTGAGATTTCTTCTTTCTAATCCTTTTATCTTCTCTAATCACCCATGATTAACACTATCTATTTTGGTTTTGTTGATCACATGATGATTAGTGAGTAGTTTCTCATAGGGTTTATGGGTTAGGTAGGATTAGTTTGATTAGGGATGATTAAGGGATGTCTAATGTTTAATCTTTCTTAAATCTCATCTATCTAAGTGTGCTTAATGCCTATTTAACCTTGATCAAGTTGATTAGGATGTTTAGGATTTCTTGTCCACCATGTGTTCGATGAAATTCCAGTTTTAGCTTTGATAGGATTTTCACATTCTAGCTCATGAAAATGGATGTCTAGAGTGATTATTGGCTATTTAGAACTTGATTGAATGCTTGCTTGATCTTAATTCACAAATGAGAGTTTGTTCTTGAATTAGGATTAAGTGAAGAGATTAGGCTAATTAGCTTATTGTGTTCTTGCTAGGAGGTTAGCTTGTTTGAAGCTTGATTAGCATCCCGAGATAATCCCGAGTCACTAGTCCATTGACCTATACTCATGAGCCTTATCTTTAGTATTTGATCGTATTTGTGCTTGTTAGCTTAGTTCTCTTTTATTTCAATTTAATTGCCTTGATTATTGTAATTGAACTTAGAACTATTAGAATCTCATCTTGAATTTGAATTGCTTGGCTTTTAAGGTTAGGTGTATTCTTGATTGGTTTTTATCCTTCCCAATTGGTTCGATACCTCTTACTACACGATAAGTAAGAGGAATTGATACCTCGAGGATTGCTAAAATCCTGTTATCAATTTGGCGCCGTTGCCATTTTGGGAACTTGGATAGATCAATTAGATTTCCTTTCCTATTTAGATCAAGTTTTGGTTACTAACTTTGCCACTTCCTCTATCTTTGATGTCAGGTGTATGAACTTACGCAGCAGGGGACCAACGAACTTAGTTGCGCGGGTTTCAGACATCAAAGCACTTAAAAGACAGTTAGCAAAGGAGCGACGAGCTTTAGAGAGAGCTGCGCACTTGGAAAGACTTGGGTTGGAGCAGGAAGAAGTGGTTCAGCCTCAGTTTGAGCCTCAAGAGCAGCCTGTTATGGATCTACATGGTCAATAGGACCAACAGGACCAACAGGGCCAACAGGAGCAGCAGCATCATCAGGATGATGATGCTAGAGATGGACAGGGAAACATGATCCCGGTTCATCTCGACAGACCTTTTAGAGCCATTGGTGATGGAGATGCACCGGATACAAATGCAAACCGGCAAGGAATCATTCCACCACCGGTGAACAACAACAACTTTGAGATCCGGGCTATGGTGATGAACATGGTACAAAACAATCAGTTTCATGGGCTTGCATTTGAAGATCCCTTGCAGCACTTGGATACATTCGATAAAATCTGTGCTACTACAAGGCTCAATGGCGTGACTGATGATGGTCTCAAGATGCGTCTCTTCGTCTTCTCTTTGGCGTACAGAGCCAAAGATTGGGAAAGCACCATCCCTCCGGGGTCCATCACTACCTGGGCAGACCTTAAGAAGGCTTTCTTGAAGAAATTCTTCTCAACTACTAGGACTGCCCATTTTCGCAATGAGTTATCCGGGTTTGTGCAATGAAACAACGAGAGCTTCGCTGAAGCTTGAGAAAGGTTCAATAAGCTCACTACTCAGTGCCCACACCACGGTTTCACCAAGGAGACACTACTCAGTAACCTCTACCGCGGAGTTCTTCCTAGAATGAGGGCGATGCTTGACTCTTGTAGCAATGGACACTTCCTAGGCAAGGGAGTTTATGAGGCTATGGAATTAATTGAAAACCTTGCTACAAGCGACGGGAATTACAATGAGGATTATGAGCGGAGTAATAGAGGATCATCTTCTACGGATGAGAAGTACGAGAAGGAAATCAAATCTCTAAATGACAAGATAGACAAGATGATCTCATCAAGCCAAAAGCAAATAAGCTTTGTGGAGAACTATGATGACTCCCAACCCGTCCTATTTAGTCTTGAAGGAGATATGACCCAAGAAGAGATCAACTTCATTGCGGGCCAAGGAGGTTTCAACAAGGGTTTCAACCCCAACTACCGGAACCATCCTATTTTCTCCTATCGGAACCCCAATGTGGCAAACCCACAAGATCAGATTTATCCCCAAGCTCAACCCCAAGGACAAGCTCCACAACAAGGGCAACAAGGCTTTCAAATATCTCACCAACAAAAGCCATTTGTCCCTTACACTAACCAACAAGGGTTTGGCAATAAGCCTCAGTTTCAAGGTCAACAAAGCTAAGCTCCAAAGCAACAATACCCACCCGGCTTTCAACAACAACAACCACAAGCTTCTTCTTTCTCCGGATTGGATAATGAACTCAAGAGTATGATGAAACAACTACTTCAAGGACAAGCCTCCAGTGCTATAGAAGTAAGGGATTTGAAGAGTGAGTTGCAGAATTTGACATCAAGGGTAACCAACATGGAGAACAAGAATGCTTCAAGCTCTAGGCAACATGGAACTTTACCCGGAAAATCTGAGCAAAACCCCAAGGAGTACATCAATGCTATCACCTTGAGGAGTGGTAAAGAGCTACAACCAAAGCAACTTTCTACACCCATTGTGTCTTCTAATCTCAATGAAGACATTGAGAAACAAGGTGGGGAGGTGACTTTGGAAAAGTCTGTTTTTGCCAAAGAGGATGAAAGTGAGGTTGCATTAAGAAAGGGTAAAGCTATAGCTTGTGAAAGGGTTGAGGATGCACCTAAAAAGAAGAAGGATGAGTTTGTTCTACCACCATATGAGCCCAAACTTCCTTTTCTGGGCAAATTCAAGAAGCAACTATTGGAAAAGTATAAGGCTCTATTCGAAAAGCAAATGAAGAATGTAGAGCTAACAATGCCCTTGATGGATGCTTTCCTATTAGTCCCACAATACACCAAGCTCCTCAAGGATGCAATCAAAGAGAGAACAAAGGAAGTTCAAGGAATGGTTGTGGTCTCGCATGAGTGTAGTGCATTCATCCAGAGGAGTATTGTGCCAAGAAAGCTTGAAGATCCGGGCAGTTTCACCCTTCCTTGTGCTATTGGTCCTTTTAGATTTGAGATTTGTTTATGTGATCTTGGAGCAAGCGCAAGTTTGATGCCTTTCTCGGTAGCTAAAAGGCTAGGCTTCTCCACCTACAAGGCTTGTAGGATTTCCTTGGTTCGAGCAGATAGATCGGTGCGATACCCAATTGAACTCCTAGAAGATCTTCCGGTGAAAGTAGGAGGATTTTGTTGGGATTATGTCCTGAAATCATATTATACTTACTCTAAAGATAGTTGTTTTGTCAAGATCGGACAATTCATGTGATACTGGGTAGTCATAATGTTTTGCTAGAAACCGCTTATGACAAATGAGTTGTAACTCATTTCTAGTATCGTGTGAACCTACAGGGTCACACACCTAAGCAAGCTGGGTACACTTAGTATGGGATTGATCATTGGCATATGATCCGATCAATTGGATACACATTGAATGAGTTTTGAAGAGGTGTGTCGATCGATGCAATGAGTGTGTCGATCGACGCAGGTTTTCGAATGGGTGTGTCGATCGATACAGTATGTGTATCGATCGATGCACATTGGGCTTCGAGACTGAAGTTTCGAGTTAATGACTTAAACGAGTCGGGTTTGATCCGTAGGTCATTTTGGTCATCCCAGGTCGATATATAATGTCTTATATGATCGACCTGAGCCCTAGCCGTTAGTGTCACTTCTCAGAGAGAGAGTAGAGACACAGAAACTCATAAGATCCACAGGAGATCCGATTCCCGGCACTAGCATCCCGGCGGATTCCAGCTTGTGTGCGTGTGGACTACGATAGAGGCGCAGCGATTGAGGCGCTCTAGATCTCATTTGCCTGCTCCAATTTCCGCTGCCAATCTCCAGGTAAACACGAGTTCAGTTCTTAGATTCAATTACCTAGACCCTGGATCTTAGGGATTCCAACAGTGGTATCAGAGCAATGGTTGCTACATAAGAGGTAGAGATTCTCCACTTGTAGGAGCCTTTCAAGCTTGGTTTTTGAATTAAGTAATTGCTACTATGTACCTGCTTTATGCAGAGATGTCTTTCATTTTCTTGTAAGAATTTGGATGTTTTTCATTCTGATAAAAGACAAATTTTGCTCTTTTGATCTTAATGAAATATTATATGGTAGCACCCCTTTTTGATAAATGGGTTTTATGTCTTAAACCAATATACACCAGAATATAACATAAATACCAAACGGTTTAAGTCTGATGACTTGAACTCGATTTTTCCTTAGCATAGTCATTTTGACCACATAGAGTGAAACGGATTCAGAAGTTCCATTGTTATGGGTTTTAGGCTCATTTGATTATAAATCATTTGAGACATGAATTCTACTTACTGGACCAGATGACTAAGGCTTCTTTGGCAGAGCTAAAGAGAAGGGCCAGAGGCTTATTGGGCCTTGCTCATACTGATGTATGTGGCCCGATGAGCATAAACGCCAAAGGAAATCTCCAGTACTTCATTAACTTATTGATGGCATCAGTAAGTATGGTTGTGTTCATTTGATGAAACACGAGTATGAATCCTTTGAGGAGTTCCAAAAATGAAGTATATAACCAATTTGACAGAAGTATTGAGATCCTTGATTAGATCGCGGAGGAAAATACTTGAGTCAAGAATTGGGTGATCATCTAAGTGAGTGTGAAGTCATATCACAACTCTTTTCTCCTGGAAAACCTAAATGGTGTTTCTGAGAGAACGAATCGGACCTTATTAGATATGCTCCGATTAATGATGAGTCACAGGAATCTTCCATTATCCTTTTAAAATACGCTCTAAAATAAATATGTTTACGCAAATTAGTTTTCTATCAGAATCAGTTGAAAGACACCACATTAGATGTGGACTGGGTGATTTCCAAGTATGTTTTTCTGATTAATTGGGATTGCAAGGTTTGTGTAAGACAGTTGTCAACGAACAAACTTGAACCCAAATCTGATAAGGGCTGCTTCACCGGTTGTCCTAGGGAAACCGAGGCTTAGTACTTTTGCAACCAATCCGAGAACAAAGTTTTGTTGTTCGGAACTCTGTTTTTCCAAGAAAACAGTGGGAGTAAAAGTACAGCTCGAAGAAATTCGAAAAACACAGGAGACTGTTAAACCTGTTGAGGAAGAGCAGCGGTTGGATCTATAGAGTGCTGTAGGATCTGAACCTGTGGAGCCTGAAGTTCGCTGATCCTGATGGATCCGTCACTAAACCGAGGGTGATTCCTCATGACCGATTGCTGTGATCTGTTGATCATTGAAAAGTGACGAGCCTGCGAAATTCAAAGAAGCGAAGGTGAGCCCGAACTCCGAAATTTAACTAGGAATGATTGTTAGCTTCACCGATCCATTTCTGGATTGAAGCAAACAACTTGGAGTTGGAATCTATGTTCTGTTAAAACGGTCAAAGGTTTTGACTTGATCAGGAACGTATAGAAACCGTGCGTTTACAAGTAAACCAATGGGAGCGTAATTGCAATTCACACCGTATGTTTATAACATACTTAATCTCATAAACGACGTTCCGACGCTAAAGTCTTGTCAAGATTTGGGTCGGAAGTCAAATTTAACGATGGACATGGAAGAATCCGCGAAAGTTCTTGGAATAAGGATCCATTGAAATGGATTGCAAAGACCAATTGGATCGTGTCAGAATCCTTATGGTGATAAGGTATTGGGCAGTTCAAATGTGCTTGATTCCAAGAATGGCTTCACACCAAAGGTCTTATGGCAATAATCTTAGCAAGATGGAGTGTCTTTGACACTGGCTTAGCTAGTATCGATCTTAGCAAAAAGAAGTGTCTTGGACACTGGCTGAGCTAGTATCTATGAGTGTGATTCCTTTTTGCTTATGCAATAGAATCCATCATGAATGCCATATTTTGCACTCGTCTAGATGCAGCTGACGCATAAAGCATGACGAAAAGATACCAATTTGTTCCGGTAAAAGTCACTGGACAGTTGTAAAGAATATCCCCATGTGTTTGAGAAACACTAAGGATAGTTCTTGTTCAACTGAGAAAAATGACGAATCTATTATGAGTAGTTAGACGGATAAAGATGATTCCCGGTTCCCACCTGGTTATGTCTCTTTGTCTGTGTAGCGGCGCTATCTGTTGGAAAGGTCTCCAAGCAGTGGACCGTAGAATAATGCTTATTAAAGAATAGCGGTGTGGTTTGTTGGAATGGTTCCAAGCAAGAACACCGCATCATCTCTCACAACCTAAGCATGGTTTTTGTACTGTTGCTGTAGGTACTAGATATCTGAAGACGTGGTCTTGATTCTAGTGGGAGTTATGTTAGTTATGATGTTCAGATAGACATGATATGGTCATGTTTATGAAAAATTGATATCAGCATTATTTGATTATTGGATAATTGAATAATGGTCCCAAGTATTTTATGTTCATTTTATAGGTCATCAAGTTGAGGACTTGATCATGAAACCCTATAAGTAAAAGATGATATAAATTATGATTGTCCCTAGTCGAGATTGTCAAAGTGGGATACTGACAACCGCGAGAGACTAGCTTGTGAGGTGACTGTTGACTAAGTTTCATGGGGTCAATGATATGAGTATCACAGTCAGTCACATAGACATATGTTGGTGAACATATGATCGGACATGACCCGCTAATGAAAACTCTACAGGATAGTTATATCTGTGTCATGAGAGTTTCTCATTACGACTATAGAGTATAGTCCTTAGACCTGAGTTCATCATGCTTTCTAGCATATGAATTAGTGCACTTTGACCTTGTCAAACGTCGATCCGTAAATTGCGGCTATAAAGGCATTGCTTAGGTGTATCATGAAGTATGTGTAGAAACAGGGATGGAATAAGAAGGGATTTGTCCCTCCTATATAACAGGAGATAAATATCTCAGGGCCCATCGAAGATTTGATACTGAGAAAATGCATGGCCGTGCTCAAACGAGGTGATTGTCAGTCGTTTGTTTTATCAGTATAGATCAGGAGTTCGATGAACATGATGTTGGCTACAATAAGGATGACACAGTTCCTTGCCTTATGCCATATCGAGATATAGCGATAAAGGGATTATGGGAATAGATGATTTCAGTACAAGTGGGAGATTGTTGGGATTATGTCCTGAAATCATATTGTACTTACTCTAAAGATAGTTGTATTATCGAGATCGGAAAATTCATGTGATACTAGGTAGTCATAATGTTTTGCTAGAAACCGCTTATGACAAATGAGTTGTAACTCATTTCTAGTATCGTGTGAACCTACAGGGTCACACACCTAAGCAAGCTGGGTACACTTATTATGGGATTGATCATTGGCATATGATCCGATCAATGTGTATTGGATACACATTGAATTGAGTTTTGAAGAGGTGTGTCGATCGATGCAATGAGTGTGTCGATCGACGCAGGTTTTCGAATGGGTGTGTCGATCGATACATTATGTGTATCGATCAATGCACATTGGGCTTCGAGACTGAAGTTTTGAGTTAATGACTTAAACGAGTCGGGTTTGATCCGTAGGTCGTTTTGGTCATCCCAGGTCGATATATAATGTCTTATATGATCGACCTGAGCCCTAGCCGTCAGTGTCACTTCTCAGAGAGAGAGTAGAGACACAGAAACTCATAAGATCCACATGAGATCTGATTCCCGGCACTAGCATCCCGGCGGATTCCAGCTTGTGTACGTGTGGACTACGATAGAGGCGCAGCGATTGAGGCGCTCTAGATCTCGTTTTCCTGCTCCAATTTCCGCTGCCAATCTCCAGGTAAACACGAGGTCAGTTCTTAGATTCAATTACCTAGACCCTGGATCCTAGGGATTCCAACAGATTTGATATAAGGACAGATTTTATTGTATTGGAGATGGATGAAGAACCAAAGGATCCTCTAATCCTTGGGAGGCCATTTCTTGCTACAGCTGGTGCAATCATAAATGTCAAGAAAGGGAAGATAGACCTCAACCTTGGTAAAGACATTGTGCTCAACTTTGACATCAACAAGGTGATGAAGAAGCCAACCATACAAGGGCAGATGTTCTACATAGAGGCTATGGAAGAGCTAGCAGATGAGCTCTTGGAAGAGTTAAACATGAGTGATCCCTTGGAAGTTGCTTTGACAAAAGACTGTGGGGAGTATGGATATCTTCGCGATGAGAGCTGAGCTTACATGAGAGCACTTGATTCACACAAGCCTTTACTAGGAGAGGTTGAATACTTGGAGCTTGGATCAGATTCAGTGGGTAAAGAGATAGAGGTCTTTGCCGCGAGTTATGGAGCTGATGGCGCCAAGGGAGTTGAGCTGTGCAAGGAGCAGCTTGTAGCTGATGATTGGAGCGAGCTCAAAGCGCCAAAGGTTGAGTTAAAGCCCCTTCCGCGGGGGCTTCGGTATGCATTTCTTGGCTCTAACTCTACTTATCCTGTCATTGTGAATGAGTTGCTGCGTGATGATGAGTTATTGCTTTAACTACTGAATTGAAAAAAATTAGAAAAGCAATAGGCTATTCGCTTGATGATATAAAAGGGCTGTCACCTAGTTTATGTACTCATAGGATTCATCTTGAAAACGAATCTATGTCATCAATTGAACATCAAAGAAGATTGAATCCTAATCTTAAGGAGGTAGTCAAGAAAGAGATTCTTAAATTGCTTGATGCAGGGATAATCTACCCTATCTCGGACAGCACTTGAGTTTCTCCAGTGCACTGTGTCCCGAAGAAAGGGGGGATTACGGTAGTTAAAAGTGAAAACAATGAATTAATCCCAACTAGGACTATCACCGGGCATAGGATGTGTATATACTATAGAAAGTTAAATGCAGCATCTAGAAAAGATCACTTTCCGCTTCCGTTCATTGACCAAATGCTTGAGCGTCTTGCTAACCATCCTTATTATTGTTTTCTCGACGGATACAGTGGGTTCTTTCAGATCCCGATACATCCAAACGATCAGGAGAAAACGACATTCACTTGTCCTTATGACACCTTTGCTTATCGAAGGATGCCATTTGGCTTGTGTAACGCACCGGCTACCTTTCAGCGGTGCATGATGTCTATTTTCTTGGATCTTATCGAGGATATCATAGAAGTTTTCATGGATGATTTCTCTGTGTATCGCTCTTCCTTCTCTTCTTGTTTGTTGAATTTGTGCAGGGTATTAAAGAGATGTGAAGAGACAAACCTTGTGCTTAACTGGGAAAAATGCCATTTCATGGTCAGAGAAGGGATTGTGTTGGGTCATAAGATATCTGAGAGTGGTATAGAAGTGGACAAGGCTAAGATAGAAGTCATGATGAGCCTACAACCGCCGAGTTCAGTTAAGGGTATCAGGAGCTTCCTTGGACATGCGGGTTTCTATAGGCGATTCATCAAGGATTTCTCTAAGATTGCAAGGCCTCTCACACGCCTTCTTTGCAAGGAGACTGAGTTTGCTTTTGATGCTGAATGTCTGAAGGCTTTCAATGAGATCAAGGAAGCCTTGGTTAGTGCTCCTATTGTGCAAGCTCCGGATTGGGAATTACCTTTCGAGATTATGTGTGATGCGAGTGACTCCGCGGTTGGAGAAGTCCTTGGACAGAGGAAAGACAAGAAACTTCATGTCATATACTATGCTAGTAGGACATTGGATGATGCTCAAGTGAAGTATGCAACAACTGAGAAGGAGCTTCTAGATGTGGTGTTTGCCTTTGAGAAGTTCAGATCATACTTGGTTGGATCCAAGGTTGTTGTTTACACCGACCACGCGGCACTAAGGTATCTCTTGGCTAAGAAAGATGCAAAACCAAGACTTCTAAGATGGATCTTGCTACTACAAGAGTTTGATTTGGAAATCAAGGATAAGAAGGGGATAGAGAATGTAGTAGCGGATCACTTGTCTAGGTTGAGAGTTGAAGATAGTGTTCCCATTGATGACTCGCTCCCGGAAGAGCAACTAATGGCTGTTAGGACTGTGAGAGAAGCTCATGATACAAGAAGAAATTTGGAAGCGGTTAAATCTCTTGACGACAAAGAGCCATGGTATGCTGATCTTGTTAACTACTTAGCTACTGGAAGAGAGCCACCGAGTCTAGACAGCTACAACAAGAAGAAGTTCTTTCGAGAAGTCAACAAATTTTATTGGGATGAACCATACTTGTTCAAGAGATGTTCAGACGGTCTTTACAGGAAATGTGTGCCGGAAGAAGAGATGCAAGGGATCTTGTATCACTGTCATGGTTCGGATTATGGAGGACACTTTGCATCGTTCAAAACAGCAACCAAAGTTCTACATTCGGGTTTTTGGTGGCCTAGCTTGTTTAAGGATGCTCATGGTTATGTTTCAAAGTGTGATGCGTGCCAAAAAAAGGCAACATTGGTAAGAGAAATGAGATACCACAAAACCCGATATTGGAAGTAGAGGTGTTTGATGTATGGGGAATAGACTTCATGGGACCTTTCCCATATTCTTATGGAAACAACTACATCTTAGTGGCTGTAGATTATGTATCCAAATGGGTTGAAGCTGTAGCCAGTCCTACAAATGATGCTAAGGTTGTTATCAAGCTCTTCAAGAGTATAATATTCCCAAGATTTGGAGTCCCAAGAGTGGTGATTAGTGATGGAGGTTCACACTTCATCAACAAGCTCTTTGAAAGCCTCTTGAAGAAGTATGGAATTAAGCACAAGGTAGCAACTCCATATCACCCTCAAACAAGTTGACAAGTTGAAGTGTCCAACCGGCAAATCAAGGCCATCTTGGAGAAAACTGTGGGAGCTTCTAGGAAGGACTGGTCTAAGAAGCTCGATGATGCGCTTTGGGCTTATAGGACGGCATTCAAGACTCTCCTTGGAACCACTCCTTTCAATATGCTATACGGGAAGTCTTGTCACCTACCAGTTGAGGTGGAGTACAAATCTATGTGGGCTGTCAAGTTGTTGAACTTTGACATCAAGACCGCGACTGAGAAGAGATTGATTCAACTGAATGAGTTAGATGAGATACGGATTGAGGCTTTTGAGAGCTCGAAGATATACAAGGAAAGAACCAAGATCTTCCATGACAAACTCATCTTGAACAAAGAGTTCAAGGAAGGAGATCTTGTGTTGCTCTTTAACTCCCGGTTGAAGCTTTTTCCCGGGAAGCTCAAGTCTAGATGGTCGGGTCCGTTCAAGGTGAAGGAAGTGAGGCCGTATGGAGCTGTTGTGCTTTAGGGCAAATCCGATGAAGAGTTCACGGTTAATGGTCAAAGGCTCAAGCACTACTCAGCTTCAGAAGCTATAGAGGAAGGGATTTCGATTCCACTCTCTAGCCCTCCATCAGTTTAAAAACACGGTTTGAAAAGTCGAGCTTACCGACTTTAAACAAAAGCGCACTTGGGAGACATTCCCATGTTTATCTTTGTACATATGATGATTTTCTTGTTATTTTTGATGTTTTGTTTGAGTTTTATCAGGTTTTGGTCTTTTGGAGAAGTTGTGGACTCATAGGGGTTAAGCAAAGGCCATGGAGTGGAGAAAAGGGATATTCTGGGTCAATATCGGTCTCCGTATCGGTTGGCCATGCCGATACGGAGTTTCGGGAGAAAAACCGAGAGCCAATATCGGCATCCGTATCGGCTAGCCAGACCGATACGGATTTCCCAGAAATTAAACCGAAGGTTGATATCGGCCTCCGTATCGGTTGGCCAGGCCGATACGGATCTGGGAAATTTAATCCGAGGCTTGATATCGGTCTCCGTATCGGTTGGCCAAGCCGATACGGATTTTTGGAGAAGACCGATATCGGTTGGCCAGACCGATATAGGACGCAAACATTAAAACCGAGAGATCATGTCGGCTTGCGTATCGGTTGGCCAAACCGATACGCCCTTCGCCCAGGTAAGTGCTCTTGACCCTTAACCGATACCAAACCGGATTTTAACCAGAAAATCGATTTAATGAACCAGATTTAACCGGTTTGGTCCGATTTTTCACATTGTTTTCTCCTCCAAATCGATTTTAAGTCTCTTCTTCCCCAAAAATTTCTCTTTTTCCCTCAAGAACACAAAACCTTACAACTCCATTTTCTTCCTCAAAACAACTCGGATTTCACTGATTTTGAGCTCCAAATTCGCGGTTTTATTAGCTCTATCACTTGCAACCATCCTCTACTGTCATCTTTCATGATTTTGGAATTCGAAATTCTCGGTTGTTGATTGATGATTCTTGTTAGAAACCCTTGCTAGACTGTTTCTAGATGATTACCCAATTCAATTTCGCCCTAGGATTGCTTGAATTTGATTTTTGGAAATTAGGGTTCTTGAGAAAATATGAATTTCGGAAATTTTGGGATAAACTAGAATTGATGGTTTCTAAAGGTGCAATTGGTTGTATATAGCTTATATTTGTGAGACTACTTGATTCTATTGAGTTCGGTTTCACAAAATTTTCGAAATTGCATGAAAAAATGTCTTTAAAAGTGAAAATGATTCTTAAGTTGAATTGGAGCTTAATGCGTGTGTGATTGTGAACTTGGAAGTTGGAATGAGTGTTGTTTAAGGGTTGCTAGCTTATATGATCTCAAAAATTTCATACACTATTTTTTTTTATGGGCTAGTTAACCAAATGCTTGAAAATGGAGTTGAGATTGATGCCTTATAGCTTGTGTTTGTGCTTAATGGTGAACTTACGGTGCTTGTATGAAGTTGTGCATTGTCAATCTATAGCACTGCTTATTGAGATATGTGTGATGGAGAGTTAAACTTTAAACTAATGCACATCTAAGCTTTGTTGTTTTGTAGGACAATGACTAGATCTCGTGCCAACCCAAAACCAAAGGCAAAAGCATCAGAACAAGATGTGGGGACTTCCTCAAAAGATAAAGAAAAAGGGATAGTTGTCGAGGAAGTAGCTCCAGAGATCACAGGAAAAGTGATTGAGGCGTCACCAATGAAATATACCCCTACTGAAATCTTTGACAAGCTGGAGGGTATACAGTTTTGGCCAACACGGTATCCTCATGTCCCAACCCTCACGGCTCTTGGACTACTAGAGGACTACGACCAGATTGTGGAGAACATGGGACTCAAGACCTTCTTCACCGTCTCCAGCGATGGCTATCAGAGCTCAGCCTGCCAGTTCCTTTCAACCTTAAAGATGACAATCAACATGAGGAAGGCAGCCTTAAGAGGAGAAGTGAGCCGGGGGAGTATAGAGTGGACGATGGGCAGGAAGAAGTACAGTATGACCTTTGAAAAGATCAATTCCATCTTCGGTTTTGAGGAAAATGGTGATTTGCTAGGCTGCTCCATTTCCATTGACAAGGAGGACCTTCAGGATTTATGGTTCATGATAGCCACTGGGCCGTACAAGGCAGGAGGCATGAAGTCTGCAAGGCTCCGACACCCGACTATTCGGTACGTGCATAAGGCACTAGCCCAGACTCTGTTTGCTAGGAAGGAGGCGAACCAAGTCACAGAGATGGAGATGAAACTTCTATACATTGAGTTGCAGCCACTTCTGCTCACATTTCCCAACGGCAAGCCTATACCACCCGTTGAGCGCTTACCGAGCTTCACGGCCATTTTGGTAGAGCAGTTTGCAGTTCACAGAGATTGGGGAACTTCTGTTAAGGATGTTGACCCCAAGTTCACCATGGTCGGGTTGATCACACCTATCCTTAAGGCAAAGAAGATTAAACTCGAAGGCAGTTTGAGGGACAAGACATTTGGCCAGCCTACACCGGTGGCATGGCTGGACGAGCACCAGTTGATCAAGACCCATTATCTAGGCTCCAAATCGCCTCCGGGTCGTCACGTCTTCAGGATGTGTTCAGACACAGAATATGAGGAGAAGTTTCTGCTTCCAAACCCCACGATCACGAGCTTTGCCAACAGGGCCAACATCAGGTTTATGCCGGGAATGGCGCATCAGTTTGAGCCTCGCATACCGCGAAGAGCCTGCAGCCGGTTCAGATTCTTCCGACGCACCTGCTGGGGTGTATGGGCTGCATAGGTACTACATAGAGCCATTGGATGACCCGATCGTGAACAAGACAGTTAGTGCACTGAGGGACCAGAACCGGGACCCTCAACGGCAGAGAAAATTGCACGGACGGAACATCAAGAAGATGGCTACATGCTTGAAGAAAGTGACCAAGGTTCTAAAGATGTTTGTGGGGAAGAAGGATAAGAGTGGTGCTACGAGACAGACTTCCACATCCCGAGAGGCTCAGACTGGTTTGGACGAGGAGCTTCGGGCAACAACTGAGGAAGTGATAGCTGAAGCCGATGATCTGGTTGAGCAGACGGAGTTAGAGCAGGGAAGGTACTCAGTTGCTGGACACGAGACAGGAGGATCTGCGCGCATGGATCACGATTCCTACTATGAGGTTCCTCACCGCCACTCCACTCGCGAGGACAGAAGGCGAAAGAGGAGAGCCATGAGGACACCGTCCTGCTCTTCCTCCAACCTGACATACTCCATGGGGATTCATCACCTCCACACCTCCACTTCTAGCCAGGTTACACTCCATCTTTGTACATAGTTTTTCTTCTTTTCTTTGTTTGCATTTTGCTTGTTTTCGGTCTTTCTTCCTCGCTTAGATCACACAAGGGACCGTGTGATTTAAGTTTAGGGGAGAGACCAAGTCGCTAATCTTGTGTTCTTTGTTCTTATTTTTGTTTTATCATCTTATTGAGTCTCATGCATCCTTAAGGCATAGAAAAAAACAAAAAAAAATCGAAAATTTTCAAAAATTTTCACAAAAGAAAGCATCTAGTTGCAATAGCATCATAGGATCGAGTCTAGTTGCATCATTTAGGACGCATGCATTGGGAGCAATGATTTGATTTCCTCGCAAGGTTTAATTGGGTAAAACTTGTTTCTTACGCTAGCTTTTTGCTAGATAGATCACACTAAGGTTGTAACCCGAGAATTGCTTGAAAGCTAGAACGAACCCTGCTTGGATAACTTGCTTTGAACCTTGATTTGATGCTGAAACTTGTTGTGATTTGAAGCTAGCTCCATCTAAGTGAGAACTTTAATTGAATCATATAATTATCCTTGTTCATGCTTTGTGTGATAAACTCATGGGTACGCCAAAATATTTGAGCAAACTTATCCTTTCTACCCCTCTCTACTCGCTCAAATAGTTATCCTCACCTTTCACCACCCTTATTTCAAACCCCAAACACTATCTTGAGTGGTAGGCCTACTTGGAACAAGCTCAGTAAAAAGTGTTGAGTATGAGGCGACTAGGAAAGATTTCCATTTTAGATGCAAGCTCTACATTTTTGGCTATGCAATAGGTTAGGACCTAAGTTTGGGGGAGGATTTGGGAATGAAAAAAAAAAAGAGGGGAAAAGAAAGAAAGAGGTGTTTGAATGGGATCAATAAGTTGATTGGTAAAAGTGTTAAAGAATGAAAGCTCTTGTATTTTGAAAAGAAAATAAGAAAGCGTCTCAATGTTTTGAAGTGAAAAGAAGCCAAAGTGCTCACCAAAAGGAAAAGAAAGTTTGTGAAAAACAAACCAAAGAAAAGAAACGTTTTGAGCTAAGTTTAATAGAGTAAAATTACCAATGTTTTCAAAATGTTTTGAATAATCCTTGGGGTTTCTTGGGAAGATTTGAATTGTGAAAGAAAGACAAGGCAAGAATGGCCTTGAAAAAGGGTAGTTCTCGATTAGGAGGGTTTAGACTAGGAGTTGAAGTTCTTGGGGTATGGGTAGATGGGAATCTATCCTAGTATGCGCCAATTGCCTCTAACTCTTAGCATTTTACTATAGCTTGTTCATATTTCCTCCGAGAGAAACTAAATGATTGTGGAGAAGCCTTTCTTTCAGTTGAGACCATTTTTGTCTCAAGACCTTGTCCCTTAAGCCAAATGAGTTTGATCACATTGCTATGAACAGGATTCACTTGAAAAATCTATGAATGTCAAGTAGCTAGTGGATTTGAATGCTTGTGTAGGTTGAGGGTTAAGCTAGAAGTAATGTCTCGATGAGTATGGCTATATCCTTGGAGTAGGCTTTTCTTGGTTGCACCTTAGTTGTATAGACTTGATTAAACCTTTGGATATGAGCTCCCACCTTCAAACCTTTCTCCCAACTTGACTTGTTGATCTTATGCTTGCTTGTGGACAAACAAGGTTTAAGTTTGGGGGAATTGATATACTTGTATTTCATGTCATATTAGGATGTTGATTAGCTTATGTTTTGGTTCTTTTTAGCTCCCTTTAGCTTCATTTTCCTTTGCTTATTGGCTTGTTTAGAGTTTAGGATCATTTTAGGTTAGGATGTAGCATTCTAGGTTGCATTTGGAGTGTTTCCTTGTGATTTTGCAGATGATTTGGAGTGCATGGAGCTAGGGTGAGCTTGGATGAGGATTTTGGAGCTCAAAGAACCAAGGAGGAAGCAGCAGGAGTGCATATCGGGTTACATATCGGCCAGGTGGGCCGATACGACCCTTCGAAAAAGTCCCAGAAACCATATCGGCTCGGATATCGGCTTTGAGACCGATATGGACTCTCGGATTAATTTTCGGGATTCAATATCGGTTGGCGTATCGGTTTATCCAACCGATACGCACCTTCGACGAGAGTCCATATCGGGTTACATATCGGCCAGGTGGGCCGATACGCTTCCAAGCCAGAAAAACCGAGAGTCCATATCGGCTTGGATATCGACCGACCAAGCCGATACAGAAACCCAGAAGATTCATATCGGTTTAGCTGGCCGATACTGTCCCCAGATTTTCACTTGGATCCGGGTCAATACCCAGTTTATTCCGGGTTGACCCGGTTCGCACCCCTTTACTATTTAAAGCCAAAAACCTGATTTTTGTTGTCTCCTCAAGCTTTATTTTTGGTTCTAAACACTTTGTAAGAACAAGTTTGTTTCTTGATTAAATCCAAGTACTTCTTTTGAGATTTCTTCTTTCTAATCCTTTTATCTTCTCTAATCACCCATGATTAACACTATCTATTTTGGTTTTGTTGATCACATGATGATTAGTGAGTAGTTTCTCATAGGGTTTATGGGTTAGGTAGGATTAGTTTGATTAGGGATGATTAAGGGATTTCTAATGTTTAATCTTTCTTAAATCTCATCTATCTAAGTGTGCTTAATGCCTATTAAACGTGTAATTGAGTTGGCGTTTGGGACGCACGCGCTTTCCCTCTTTTCTCTCTAGGGCTTCCCAGGCGATTCTTAGCGAAGAGGCCTTCTGGACGCGGCGGATCTCGTGTAGATCTTGTCGGTGCTCTGGAGGGCCTCCCAGGTCTGCGTAAGTAAGGTGAGCTTCAGCGACGGAGCAGGGCTACGGAGGCGGCGAAGGGAAGCACCCACTTTCTCTCCGAGATGCAGAGGCGGGAACTCCGGAGTTAGACTCGCTGCGGAAGCTCCATGGCTTCGAGGTGTGGCGGAGCGACGCGGTTTAAGGAGACTCTGTCAGAGGATGGCAGAGAGATCTCACCGTATTCACAAAGCTCTCTCCTTGAAGCTTCGAGAAGCGATTATAGCTGTCGGTTGGAGGGATGAGCATCTTCAGTCAACGGAAGCCAAGGCGACGGCGAGGGTCGGAAGGAGATGGCGGTTCTCCGAAAGGTCATCCCTCGGTTGTTGCGGCGGTGGATCTTGAACGGATGGAGACCGATCTGGTGTGCGCGGCTGCGGGCGATCTAGAAGATGATGAGGTTGCGGCGGAAGCGGCGAAAGAAGTAGTCAAGGTCGGCTGCTTCTGCGGCGGTCGATTTACATGGCCGCGGGACTCTCCGGGGGTAGGATCTTGGTCGTGCGGCGCGGTTCGGTGGTTCGGGAAACCGGTTACGGACCAACCGGAAAACAAGAGATCTGGCCGTGTTCATGAGGTGAGAGAATACCCGGTCCGCCGGAGATAGGGGCTTCAGCTCCGGTCTACTTCCCATCTCGATTTTTCCGATTTCGTTTGTATTCTTAGCCTATAGTAGCGTTAGTCGGGCTCAAGTTGCTGATAACGGCCGGGTTTTTACCCGATGTCGCCTCCGGTGTGTACTGTGACGATTCCCGATCTCGAGATCGGGTTGTGTTATTTTATTAATATATAAATTATTATTAAAAAAAAAAACTTAGAACTATTAGAATCTCATCTTGAATTTGAATTGCTTGGCTTTTAAGGTTAGGTGTATTCTTGATTGGTTTTTATCCTTCCCAATTGGTTTGATACCTCTTACTACACGATAAGTAAGAGGAATTGATACCTCGAGGATTGCTAAAATCCTGTTATCACGGTTCGTCCGGCGGTTAAGTCGGAGACCGCCGTACACCCAGAAATTTGAGACACTGTTTCGTCCACTCCGAGCCAAAATTGCGAGACGACGGCGGTCCTCCCAACGACCTTGTCAACACCGCGAGCCATTTCAATCGTTACGACGAGCCAAAAATGCCGTGTTGACGGCGGTTGATCTCGCGGAGATATCGAAACCGCGGGTTTCGTTAGCGGCTGGTCCAGCGGTTTAGATGAAACCGCGGAGGTTCGCAGGTAAGTTCCCCTCTTCTCTCAAATCGATTTTTCAAACCATTTTTAAACCGTTCTGACCGAGATTCGGTCCAATTTTGAATTTTTAATCGATTTGACCAAGGTGGGTCCCGCCGTTACCCCTTCTTCTTTTCTCCTGCGCATTTGTCTCTCTCTCCTCCTGCTTCCTTCTGCGTTTTCAACAAGAGAGTTTTCAAAGTTTTCAAAACCCTCTATCTCACTCATTTCTCAACCAAAATTCGAGATTTAAAGCTCTAAATTCACAGTTTTCTTAGCTCTATCTCTTGCAATCACTCTCAACCATCATCTCTCATCAACAAAGCAAGGTATAAATCACTCTCTCTCAATTTCGGGTTGAACAAAAAATTTCAGAAATTTAGAAACTCGAAATTGTGGTGTTTGCTTGATGATTCTTGTTAGAAACCTCTGCTAAACTGTTTCTAGATGATTACCCAACTCAATTACACCCTAGGATCGCTTGAATTTGATTTTTGGAAATTAGGGTTCTTGAGAAAATGTGGATTTTAGAAATTTTGGGGTAAACTCGAATTGATGGTTTCTAAAGGTGCAATTGATAGTTTCTAGCTTATAGGAGTCTTTTACAAGTGAAAATGAGTTTGGTGATGCATTGAAGTTAAATGAGTGATTGATTTTGTACTTGAAAGCTTGTGAGATGTTTATATGAAGTTTGACAACTTGTGTGATTATTCAAATTGCAAAATTTCCTTTTTTTGTTAGTTGTCATTGTGTTTAATCTTGGAGATGAGTGAAGTGTCTTGCGGTGTGTATGTGTGCCTCTTGATGCTATTGTGGCCTTGTGTTTTAATTGATCTAATGCATTGCTTGAGAAATATATGTGCTATCAAGTTGAATTGTAAACTAAGACATTTCCGAGCTTTGTTGTTTTATAGGTTCATTATGGCTAAGACACGACAACAAGCTGGTGCACCGCAAGATAAAGGAAAGGGAAAGGTTGCTGATGCACCGGCTAAGAAAAAAAGCCAGACAAGGGCTAGTACGAGCACCGGTGCAAGGGCTAGTACAAGCACCGGTGCAAGGGTCAAGTCAAGGGCAAGAGCCACTCTCCCGAGAGATAGGTCCACGCTTCCATCATATCCCATTCTCTATGAGCACTTGAAGGGTATGACGTGGCTTCCAACAAAGTTCGGGGACTCGGTGACACTTACGAAGCTAGGAATCCTTGAGGATGTGGACAACATAATCGAGAACATGGCAATAGAAGGCTTCATCAGAATGGCCCATCCTACTCACAAGGATGTGGCGAGCCAATTCCTTGCTTCACTCCAAGTCACCTTTCTGGGGAACCAACCGACAGAGGAATATGGTCATGGGTATATAACCTACAGGGTCGGAGGGGAGGACTACAAGACATCTTTTAAGGAGCTAGTGGAAATCTTTGGTTTTAGCGAGGGAATGCACTCGGAAGCCTCTAAATGTGACATGCTTGCACATGAGGCTTGGGGTTACATTGGCACGGGCATATGGAGGAGTGGACATAGAAAGAACACACACATCCGACCACCGGCAGTCCGCTATGCTCATTTGGTCCTAGCGCACATGATGTACGCCAGACACGACATGGGAGGACCAACTGAAGAAGAGATGAGGTTAATAGCTTGGGGGTTGAGGACTTATTGCGACCTTTCAAGTATGTAGGTTGGCCACATTGACTACTTCCAGAATTCAGGTACCGCGGGGCTCTTTGCACGCCGCCTTCTCCATTACAAGCAGTGGGCCTGGAAGACTAAGGATAAAACCCCCGCGATGCGGATTGGTGGCCTAATTACACCTATACTACTACAGAAAGGCATTGACTGTGGACCAGTGAGTTGTGGGTTCGAACTAATTGATGTACCTCTGATATATCATGGTTTTTACCGGTTTTAGGCCATGATATAGTTGTGTTTTAGTGTCTTTTGTGTTCTTTTAGAGTCTTTTACAGGTATAATCAGGTTTGGAGCTGAATTGGAGATAATGGAGCATTTTGGAGATTTTTGGAGTGTTTGGCCGAGAGATAGAGTTCACTGTCCGAAATAGAGAAAGGTGTCGATCGTTGCACACCTGCAACGATCGATGCACCAGCGAGATGGGCCAAAACTCGGCGGTTTAGAAGAATCAAGATATTGCACTTTGATCCAGAAGTTCCTGATATTTACAAAGAAGCCCCTGGCCGAGATTAGACCTATATAATAGAGTTTTTAGTGTTTTAATTAGATACGCTTTACATAACACTTTCATAATTAAGAGCAGAGGATTTTTAGAGCTTTTGGGGCTGATCTGAACCTATTACTTCATCTGTATTTGGAGAAGATTTCGAACCCCTTTTACTCTTATTCTTTTATGCAATTTATTCCATCATATGATCATGTTTTCATTATCTATGTCTGAGTAGATTCCTAGTTAGGTTTAGGGTTTCTCACATAGGATTTCATGACTTGCTAGACTTGTTCAAATTCAGTTAAGGATTCAAACTATATCTGTTCTTCAATTTAATTGTGCTTAAAGCTAGTTCTAACCTGATCAATTAGAATCTAGATCTTAGGTTGCTAAATACGTCACGGAAGTGGGGTTTAGGAATCTGAACTAATTAAATTGGGCAATTAAACTTTGCGCAAACGGAAGTTTGGTTTAGGATAATTGTGAACATATCAAACTTGGGATTAATGCTAGTTTAATCTATTAGTTCTCGCAAACGAAAGTTTGGTTTGCTGCACTTAGACTTAGAGAATTATCGCAAAGGAATTTGGTTAATTCTATATCTGTGTTTTGAGTTCTAGAACTGTGCTTAATTAGATCCTTGCTGAATGAACTGTTTGCTTGTTTGATTTCCTGAGAATACCCTAGGCTTGACGCTTTTAGTTTATTGCTTCCACAACCGTTAATCTCTGCTACTGATTTACTTTCTCGCACCGCTTTTAATTCAATCACATTGCTTACTTCTAGTATTAGTCTCTACTGTTCTGATCTATTGAGACCAAGTGTCCATGTGGATTCGATAACCCTATATACTACTTTGACATTGCTGTTCACTTGCAGTTTAGTATAGGGATTAATTCTTGACCTATCAAGTTTTTGGCGCCGTTGCCGGGGACTCTTTGAGTCTTCGATAGTTTCGAGCCTAGGGTTTTACTAGGAATTTTCGTTTTCTTTTTCGTTTTTGTTTTTTTTTTATTTTTATTTTTGCTGATTTATTTTTCTGTTTTCTCTGATTTCGCATTGCAGCGATCGACGCTCTTCTTGCATCGATCGACACACTTCGCAGAATCACCAAGAAGACTAAGAGATCATCAGGACGATGTGTCGGAATGATATTTTCAGCTCAGGGATTGACAGTTCACAGATAGTTGGGTTGAAGAACCAAGTTGACTCTCTGCATAGTCTTCTACTTGGAAAGTATGCACAAGAAGCTAACCAATGCGTTGAAGGAACTGGATTCTATAGTCACATATCTGCTTTTCAGAAACCCTTTACAAGGAGTTGTAGTGTTTCTTCTTACCAAGCACCGCCTGCACCTACAGCTCATGAGAGCACAATGGAAATCATGATGGAGCAGTATCTTGAGAGACAACAACAGATTGATATGTCCTTCAACTCAAAGATTGATGCGTTGTATGAAGATTTGAGTGAGAAGTTCGAATCTCTGAGCACACATATGGAGGAGCTGGATATCAAAATTGAACGAGCAGATGCAGCAATAGAGAGGCGGAATGAAGCTAAGAGAGCTGAACAGAAGCTGCACATCAATGTTGTGAACATAAGGGATGAGATTGACTTGCTGGAAGAAGAAGAGAGCATAATCTCGGATTTTCTGGATGAATATTGTCTGCCTGATACATGCATCGATCGACACCCCCTTAGTGACGATCGACACGCCATTCTGACGGCAATATCGAGTTCTTTCGAGAAACAGAATCGCCTTGCATCGATCGACACACATCATGCAACGATCGATACCGAACGCAGACATGTCCAGAAACCTACAACAGTACCAGAACGAGTCTACAAGCCCCCAGTGCCATATCCTAAGGTTCCCAAACCTTCCAAACAAGAGCTAGAAGTGGCTAAATGCATAAAAGTGGTGGATAAGAAGGTGAATAAAACACCACCAGTTGAAACTTCGCGAGTTCATGAAAAGAAGATGATCTCCACCGATGGTCATCTGAAAGAAGAAGTTCAGATTGGTGGAACTACAGTATCTGATAGTGAAAAGAAGAAGATGGCGGTTCCTCTTGAACCTGCTCTAACATCTTCAGTACCTGCAACTGCTCATAAGCAGAAAGCTCTAGACATCAGATATACGTCAAAGGTAAGGTACAAATCACCTAAGCTTAAACCTTTTGATCACATTGTTTTGAATGCAGGAAAACAAAGAATCCCGCCGAAGCTACACTCCCACCCCGACCCTTCTCGTTCGTTCCTTGGAAGATCTCATGATCTGAATGCTTATACGCTACCTTGGATGAGGAGACATTCACAGAGACACTCAAAGTCTCTGTTGAAACCGCCATGAGTTCGATCTCTTTCTGATAGGTCAAGCTATTGACCTTAAACAAGCGCTGGGTGGGAGGCAACCCACCATTAGGTACTGGTGTTTTTCTACTTAATTTTTGGTGTTTTTGTTAGGATTTTACGTTTGTTTTTGTTTTTGGTGCAGTTATGTTTGCAGGTCTCGGACAAAATCGCAGTGCAACGATCGACTCACTTCTGTGTCGATCGTCACAACACGAAAGGAATCGCATTGCAGCGATCGTTGCGGTCCTGAGCAACGATCGACCATACACTAAAATCGCCAAGTAGCGGTCGACGCACTTAGTGCAACGATCGATGCCTGAGCGACAGAGGTAACCCGACAGACATAATTTCATCTTTTCAATTTTTTTTTATTTTCTTTTTACCGATCCTTCGCTGGACACTACTGGGGACAGTGTGTCTTAAGTGTGGGGGAGGTGCTACTGACTTTTGTTTTATGTTTTCTTAAGAGTCAGTCCGTTTTTCAAAAAAAAAAATTTGTTTTATTGAGTCAAAATTGTTTAAGTAAGAAACTATGATTTTCTGAGAAGATTTACAAGACTTGCAGGAACTTAAGTAACCATTGGGATGAAGTTGCAGGATCTATCTCTGACTATTAGCAAACCCCATCACAGATCAACCTACTGGGAACACCCACATCACTTCAGGTATCAGAGGATCCTTTTACTGACTTCAATTTAATACTGACTTAGATTTCTCACCTAAGGGCTTGGTATACTTTGTGTCGGATTCCCTTGTTAGTTCTGACACAGCCTGTCAACCTATCCTATTTAGTTCCCTTCTCCCCTTCTGTAAAGAAAAAAAAATAATAATAATAAACTGAGGATGAGTTGGTAACTCCGAAGTGGTCATGGGAATGGTAGCAAACACTATTTTCTCTCATGTGATCCATGGAATGTGTCCAAAATACACCCCATAACGGGAAGAGCACTGATTAAAAAAAAAATGATACCCAGTAGGGAAAAATCAGTTGTTAAAGAAGGGAAAGAGAAGAAAGGGACTAGAGAAAGGTAGTATGGTGGTCTAGAGCTGATAAGGTAAGAATCCATGTGCCCTTTGATCGATACTCCTTAGGTGAGACCACACTTAAATACTTGCAGAAGTCAGTAGGGAGAATTTGAATGCTTGAATGTGATTGTGGAGTTTACCTAGGACAGTTGCTAAGTGTGGGGGAAGTACATGTTGGTCTTGATATCCTGTGATTGATTCTTTCAGTGGTTTACTAAGGAGAATCTGAGTATTGTAGCTTCTAGGATGAAATGAGTTTCTGAAGAGTTTTCAAACCTCTTCACCATGTTTTAGTTCTCTGTTTTGCTTGAGGGCAAGCAAAGGCTAAGTGTGGGGGAGTTGATATATCATGGTTTTTACCGGTTTTAGGCCATGATATAGTTGTGTTTTAGTGTCTTTTGTGTTCTTTTAGAGTCTTTTACAGGTATAATCAGGTTTGGAGCTGAATTGGAGATAATGGAGCATTTTGGAGATTTTTGGAGTGTTTGGCCGAGAGATAGAGTTCACTGTCCGAAACAGAGAAAGGTGTCGATCGTTGCACACCTGCAACGATCGATGCACCAGCGAGATGGGCCAAAACTCGGCGGTTTAGAAGAATCAAGATATTGCACTTTGATCCAGAAGTTCCTGATATTTACAAAGAAGCCCCTGGCCGAGATTAGACCTATATAATAGAGTTTTTAGTGTTTTAATTAGATACGCTTTACATAACACTTTCATAATTAAGAGCAGAGGATTTTTAGAGCTTTTGGGGCTGATCTGAACCTATTACTTCATCTGTATTTGGAGAAGATTTCGAACCCCTTTTACTCCTATTCTTTTATGCAATTTATTCATCATATGATCATGTTTTCATTATCTATGTCTGAGTAGATTCCTAGTTAGGTTTAGGGTTTCTCACATAGGATTTCATGACTTGCTAGACTTGTTCAAATTCAGTTAAGGATTCAAACTATATCTGTTCTTCAATTTAATTGTGCTTAAAGCTAGTTCTAACCTGATCAATTAGAATCTAGATCTTAGGTTGCTAAATACGTCACGGAAGTGGGGTTTAGGAATCTGAACTAATTAAATTGGGCAATTAAACTTTGCGCAAACGGAAGTTTGGTTTAGGATAATTGTGACATATCAAACTTGGGATTAATGCTAGTTTAATCTGTTAGTTCTCGCAAACGAAAGTTTGGTTTGCTGCACTTAGACTTAGAGAATTATCGCAAAGGAATTTGGTTAATTCTATATCTGTGTTTTGAGTTCTAGAACTGTGCTTAATTAGATCCTTGCTGAATGAACTGTCTGCTTGTCTGATTTCCTGAGAATACCCTAGGCTTGACGCTTTTAGTTTATTGCTTCCACAACCGTTAATCTCTGCTACTGATTTACTTTCTCGCACCGCTTTTAATTCAATCACATTGCTTACTTCTAGTATTAGTCTCTACTGTTCTGATCTATTGAGACCAAGTGTCCCTGTGGATTCGATAACCCTATATACTACTTTGACATTGCTGTTCACTTGCAGTTTAGTATAGGGATTAATTCTTGACCTATCAACCTCACCTGAAGTTAGCCCGCTACTTGTCTGGAAAGTTACACCAGAAATATGCCTACATCTTCTACGTCAACATCGAGGAAAAGGCTAAGGTCTTTCTACCGAATACCGCTATCACCTCCCTCTCTGATTGGGACAACCTCGGGTTCTATGTAGACCCATCCCTCTTTGTCACTACAACAGACGAGCTGATGGAGCACATCAGCAGGGTTAAGAGGAGGAGAGAAATGCCTTCCCAAGCAGAGTTGGATGAGGAGATGTTAGTTGCAATGGAGGCTGCGGAATCTCCTGAGCGACTCTATGGTAGCACGAGGTCCAGGCCTATGGGGAACCTCTTCCACCTGGCCCAGTCCATGATGCCCACACTCATATCAGAGTGCTCCATCGTTGGAGCAAGTTCCAAGACCGAGTGAACCTGAAGGTGATCAAGGGATGCAAAGATTTGAAGAAAGGGTATGAGGAGCTGAAGAAGGGGTATGATCATATGAAGAATGGTTGCAAGGAGATGCAGAGACAGCTGAAGCACCTCACAGATAAGTTTGGTTGTGCATCTTCTTCTGCGACAGACGCCTCAGCAGGACAGCCAATGCCTTTGCCCATGCCGATGTTCGATTTTGATGAGCATACAATAGAGAGGAGACACTCCTACCAAGGAGAAGGACCATCGAGTCCAGCACTTCGCCAGCGACACCGAGCTTCCATTAGTGGCCCGCGGTACAGTGCTCGCTACTCACCCAAACTTCAAGAGCCAACATCGAGCAACGAGTCTCCATCACTTTCTACTCCTCTATCTCGGGAACCATCTCCCGAGTCTCCCACCTTTTGAGGTACTTACTCCGCACCTTTTTGTACATACTTGCATTTAGTTTTCTGTTTTTCTTTTTGTTTGGTCTATTTCTCGGACTTGCTTTCACACCGAGACGGTGTGAAGTAAGTTTGGGGTAGAGGCTAGTTACTAATTATGTTTGCTTTGATCTTATTTTTCCTTTTGTTTCTTGAGTCTCATACATATCATTTATGGCATAGAAAAATCCAAAAAAATCGAAAAAATTTCAAAAAATTTCAAAAAGAAAACATTTAGTTGCAATAGCATAGTAGGATCGAGTCTAGTTGCATCATATAGGACGCATGCATTGGGAGCAATGATTTGATTTCCTCGTAAGGTTTAATTGGGTAAAACTTGTTTCATACGCTAGATTAATGCTAGATAGATCACACTAAGGTTGTAACTCGAGAATCGCCTGAAAGCTAGAACGAACCCTGCTTGGATAGCTTCCTTTGAACCTTGATTTGATGCTGAAACTTGTTGTGATTTGAAGCTAGCTTCATCTAAGTGAAAACTTTAATTGAATCATCTAATTATCCTTGTTCATGCTTTGTGTGATAAACTCATGGGTACCCCAAAATATTTGAGCAAGCTTATCCTTTCTACCCCTCTCTACTTGCTCAAATAGTCTTCCACGCCTTTCACCACCCTTATTTCAAACCCCAAACACTATCTTGAGTGGTAGGCCTACTTGGAACAAGCTCGGTAAAAAGTGTTGAGTATGAGACGACTAGGAAAGAATTCCATTTTAGATGCAAGCTCAACGTTTTTGGCTATGCAATAGGCTAGGACTTAAGTTTGGGGGAAGATTTGGGAAAGGAAAAAGAGGGTAAAGAAAAGAAAGAAGTTTGAAATGGATATAAGTTGATTGGTAACCAAAGAATGAAAGCTCTTAAGTGTTTTGAAGAAAAAAGAAAGTGTCTCAATGTTTTGAAGTGAAAAGAAGCCAAAGGGCTCACCAAAAAGAAAAGAAAGTTTGTGAAAATGAGACCAAAGAAAAGAAAAGTTTTGAGCTAAGTTGAAAAGAGTAAAGTTACCAATGTTTTCAAAGTGTTTTGAATGATCCTTGGAGGTTCCTTGGGAAGGTTTGGATTGTGAAAGAAGGATAAGGCAAGAATAGCCTTGGTCAAAAGGGTAGTTTTCATTTAGGTGGGCTAGACTAGGAGATGAAGCTCTTGGGGTTTGGGTAGATGGGAATCTATCCTAGTATGCACCAATTGCCTCTAACTCTTAGCATTTTACTATAGCTTGTTCATACTTCTTCCGAGAGAACCTAAATGATTGTGGAGAAGCCTTTCCTTCATTTGAGACCATTTTTGTCTCAAGACCTTGTCCCTTAAACCAAATGAGTTTGATCACATTGCTTTGAATAGGATTCACTTGAAAATTTAATGAATGTCAAGGAGCTAGTGGATTTGAATGCTTGTGTAGGTTGAAGGTTAAGCTAGAAGTATTGTCTTAATGAGTATGGATATATCCTTAGAGTAGGCTTTTCTCGGTTGCACCTTAGTTGTATAGACTTGAAATGAAGTTTGAAACTTGATTAAACCTTTGGGTATGAGCTCCCACCTTCAAACCTTTCTCCCAAATTGGTTGATTGACTTATGCTTGCTTGAGGTCAAGCAAGATTCAAGTTTGGGGGGATTGATATACTCGTGTTTTCACGCATTTAGAGCATTCTTTAGATCATGTTTCGGTTTCATTTAGCTTTCCTTTGTTACATTTCTTTGTTCTTTGTCATCTTTGTAGTTAGTTGTATCTAGAGCTGTAGTTTAGCATATCTAGGAGCATTTTGCATTTTTTGGTTCTTTTCAGGTGTTGGAAGGTTACTAGGATGATTCGGGAGCACTTGGAGCTAGATGGGATGATGGAACAAGGAAGAAGAGGCGAATGGCTGAACCACCGGATGACCCAGCGGTTACGGAGGAACCGCGAGCCTCTGGAGTCCAACGCGCCGAGCCACGCAGCCGTGTCGACAGCGGACGAGCCGGCGGTTATGGCGGAACCACGGAGAGGACAGCGGACGAGCCGGCGGTCAGTTTGGTACCGCGGAGAAGGGCCCGCTCCGTCGACAAACACGAGCCAAAAAGCCGAGCCAGCAGCGGTCGGTCCAGCGGTTGTGCTAGCGGACGAGCCACCGGTTTGGTCAGCGGTTACATCAAGACCGCTGGCTACGTATTTTCCCTTGACTTTCTGAAGTTTTGACCAGCTTGCTACTTGGTTTTCTGGGTTGACCCAGGTTTTTTGGGTCGACCCAACTCGTGATTAGACAGCTTTAAATAGATTTTTGGGTCAAAAACTCTAGATCTATCTCTTTTTCTTTGAAAAAACTTGTAAACATCTATTCTCCCTTTTTGGATCTTTGCTATTTTGGTGAAAGTTTGTTAATTTCTTCTTCTAATCTTTTCATCTTCACTAATCTCGATGATTAACACTACTTCTATGAGTTTTGTTGATCTCATTATGATTAGTGAGTAGTCCCTCATAGGGTTTATGGGTTAGGTAGGATTGGCTTGATTTGGGATGTCTAATGTTTATCTATCTTATATCTCTTCTATCTTAGTGATCTTAATGCCTATTTAGCCTTGATCAAGTTGATTAGGATGTTTAGGATTTCATGTCCACCATGTGTTCGATGAAATGCCAGTTCTTAACTTTGTTAGGACTTTCACATTCTAGCTCATGGAAATGAATGTCTAGAGAGATTGTTGGCTATTTGGAACTTGTTTGATTGCTTGCTTGATCTTAATTCACAAATGAGAGTTTGTTCTTGGATTATGATTAGGCAAAGAGATTAGCTCTAAGAGATTAGGCTAATTAACTTATTGTGTTCCTTGCTAAGAGGTTAGCTTGTTTGAAGCTTAATTAGCATCCCGAGATCATTCCGAGTTTTCCATTCCATTGACCTATGCTCATAAACCTTGTCTTTGGTATTTGATTGTTTAAGCTTAAGTTTGCTTGTTTAGTTCTCCCTTGTTTCATTGTTATTTGCTTGTTTATTGTTAATTGAACCTAGAACTATTAGAATCTTAATTTGAATTTGAAATTTGCTTATCTAATAGGGTTTTGTGCATTCTTGTTGGTTTAGTCTCGTCCTGGATTGGTTCGATACTCTTACTACGCGATAAGTAAGAGAATTGATACTTCTTTCAATAGGATAAAATCATACTATCAATATCGTCTCGTACTTCGCATGAAAAATGTTAAATCAGATCGACTTTCAACTTAAAATAGTAGTAGTTGACAAAAAATATAATGGTTTATGTTTTCTTATGTTATTAATATTTTTTCTTTATCATGATTCCATTATGAGAGTCCAAATACACTGTTCAAGATAATGGCTCTTAAAACTCATTTTTTCAAAGTCTTATTTTAGAATAGATAAATATATCATACTTGGATCATTCTATTTGAATCTAATATTACGATCGATAACTATCTCATTATATTTCAAATTCTAGTTCAAAATCATTTGGTTTATAACTTTTAAAGATTTTCTTTTTAACAATATGCTAAGAAAGGAGGTAGAGTTTGGACATTTTCTTGATATGAGTTTTATTTAGATTAAAATAAATGATAATATCTAGTAAAATTGTCAAGGCTTTTAGTCTTGTTGGCGCGTCTTATCCACCCCACACCTTATCTTGGTTCCACATGTTTTCTTATTTATCTAAAGTCTAAAACATTTCGTATTAACCTCCAATATAGTATTCTTTGACCAAGCTGGTTTGTGGAATACCGAATACTTTATTGACAAACGGTCTCATTTGTATCATTAGAGTTCAAGTTCAGAATGATTCATGCTAACAGTCTCTTGAAATGAATATAGCAATCAAAATGAGTTACCAATGTTTGGTAAAAGAACTTGTCATTACTTTGTGTTGATATATCTCTTGCAGCTTACGTAGATCTCCATACTACGATATTAATGAATGAGTTGTTACTTTTAACATTTCCAAAATATTTTACAATAAATAATAACATTTTACTACTAAAAACAAAAGAATGTTTGTGGAAACAGATTCTACCAACAAAAATTTCCACGTTATTATTATTGTCTCAAACAACTTTGTGATTAATGGCTACAAAATACCATTTCTATGATAATTCAATCGCTAAATTTTGCTCTCATTTCTATTGCTAATTAGCGAAGATTTTTTATGAAAACTTTAAAAGACTTTTTAAAAAATCATAGTCAATCAGACACATTATTTTTTACCAAAAAAGTATTAGCGGTAAAATCTGAAATACTTTTCTTTTTATAAATATACTAGTGACTCTAAACCTATACGAGATTTCCGACAGATTAATGACAAAATTTCAGAAAATGAATTTCACAATACATAAACAAGAAATGTATATTTCTTTACGTTATCGCAGTTCAGTTGTATATGAACCACAAAGAAAAGACAGCTGATATATATTTCACAAATACGTAAATAATTTATAGCACCTTTGAACCACTATAAATTAGTTAAAAACACGTAAGTATTGGCAATGGGATAGAAAAAAAACACAATAATGAAAAACATGCCGTTGGGCTTTTGTTGCGACCTTTCAGTGACAGAATTCCTTAGTTGCTATATTGACTACCACTTTGGCTCTATTATTCGTCACCATCGGCAACAGGTAGGTTATTACTTACTATTGCATCTGTCACATTTTTATTTTCGTGACATGGAAAATTCTTCGCTAATTAGGAGCGATTAGCAACCATTTATTGACTGGAAATTTAGAAGAATTAGTTATTGAAAATGAATCGTTACATGTGACTACGTGGCCACATGTAGTAGCCAGCATCACGTGAAATTATTCCATGTTTGAAAGTGGGGAAGAAAAACCTCATTCAACTCATTGCTATAATTTTATCTTATCATTCAGGTCGCTGGATTAAACGGATTCCATGTCACACTTAACTACATTTAGGATCATCGTCAGGAAAAAAAAAAAGGATCATCGTCAGAAAACACACTTAAATAAGTACGAGAAGAGTGCAGCATTTGCTCAAGGAATTGTGACCACGGTTTGCTTACTGTCGTTAGTTAATTTGAAAGGTGATTCCGCTATCGCGGTTTTTGATGTCTATCTTTGACATATGTTTTTTTGGGCCTATTCTGTGGAGTTCATCCGGAATGTCATATATATGCTTTGTCGACAAAACAATGTTTACGTATTATGTTCAGACAATACTATTAAACCGTAAATAGTAATATTAAATGCTAAATTATATGTTTATGATAGTTAATATATATGAGATACATATTAAATTACATTAATTTTTAATTCAAAATCAATTGACAATAAATAATTTAACTCATATTTTTGTATATTATATATGATTCATTTTTAATTTCGATGTGTAACTTTATGTTTTAATATGTCCTTCCAAATAATAATTTTTTGGTCATTAATCTTAAAATATTTGGGTTATGAAGGCCAGTGTCTCTACCTTGTTGGTGGGTTACCAGTCGGCTCCTTAGTTCTACATACTTTTTTTTTTTTTGCTATGAAGTTCTACTCAGACTTAACCATAAATGGCTTTAGAAAGATCAGTGGGACACACGTGACCAAAATGGGTTAAATCGATCTGTTGCTTGTAATCGAGTAGCTCAAACACTATAAAGTCTCAGTTTTGTGAAGTTTAAATTAATATTTTATGTTGCAAGATTAAAGACAGGAATTGGCATGAGTCGGGCGCTCGGAAAATTCAGAATAAAAATCCGATGAAGAGGTTCTCTAACTGATGCAATTATGAAACTGGAAGGACTGAAGGTAGGTACTTTGTTTTATTCCTTTCGGCTGCTTATGATAACAAAGGGACTAGCAAAAGTAAAGCAAATTTGTGTTATCATTACAAATATAATTTAAATATAATTTAAATAGCGTAATATAGTTTTTAATAGTGTTGATATAGAATTATCGATATCAATCGCATTTTTTTTTGAGTTTTGTAAAATCCAGAACCAATGTTTGATGATAATTTGGCATGAATACATACGCAAATACTATTTTCTCGAAAACCTTGTAAACCTTTTGTTTTCTTTAATTTTTTTTAATTTGAACTATTTCTATTTATATGTGTCATCCTTATTTATTTTACTTATGGGATGCCTTCGAAAGAACATCTTCTTTAAAATGAGATGTATATGGTGTTTTTAGCTTTGGCCACAAAAGCAGTTTTCTTTTGTGGGTCAAAGTTACTGTTTACAAACTTGTTCATTTTTGTCATTAACTTATTTCATTTTTCATGCCACCATGTTCATAGTTTAATAAAATAACTAAATTGTAATAGCTAAATCCAAAAAGAAAAAAACAGTTGACAAAAAAAAATTCAGTTCTTTATTGGAAAATATATACTGTATTTGATTATTAGTGACAGTGTAGGCTTCCATTATAATATATTACTATTCACTTGATCATATTAAATGTATTTATTTTTGTTATACGTAATTCGTGGTGTTAATTAATAATCTTAACTTCGTGCCGACAAATAACGAATTCTCCCAAAAGAAATATCTCGCTTCGGATTCAACTCTGGCTCACTCCCTATTAGGTACCTTGGCCTTCCGCTGATGCATCGCAAGCTGCGCGTGTCTGAATATGATCCTTTGATCGCGGCTCTGCTCAAGCGGTTCACGGGCTGGGCAGTCCTTACTCTATCTTTTGCCGGTAGGGCTGAGCTTATTAGGACGGTAATCACAGGAACTGTGGTATTTTGGATGCAGGTCTTTATTCTCCCAAAAAGTTGTTTACGGAAAATCCAATCTCTGTGCACAAAGTTCCTCTGGTCTGGAAAAACAGAAGGTCTTTCTCACTCAAAAGTCTCTTGGTCAGCTCTCTGTCTTCCAAAAGATGAAGGGGGTCTCGGTCTAAGAAACTTCGAAATTTGGAACAAAGTGCTATGCCTCAGGCTAATATGGTTGCTGCTATCGACCTCAGACTCTCTATGGGCTAAATGGACGAGAACCACTTATCTAAAAGGCCAATCATTTTGGTCTTTAACAGAATCATTCAACGATTCTTGGAGCTGGACATCATTACTCCGCCTGCGCCCACTAGCTAGGCCACTGGTCTCTGTTCAGATTGGGAATGGCGTTACCACACACTTCTGGTATGACTCATGGTCTTCGCTGGGACCGCTTATTGATGTCTTTGGGGAAGCAGGTCCTAGAGAACTCAACGTTCCGCAACAAAGTGTGGTGTCCTCTGTATGTAATCCGACACATTGGCTCATCCCACATGCTCGGTCTGAAAATTCTCTGAAGTTGCAGATTTACTTGACTACCATTCCGCTTCCCTCTTGCTGTGACATACCGGACATTACGCTATGGAACTTCAACAACAAGCTATCGGGATCCTTCTCCTCGGCTCTGCTTTGGGAAACTTTGCGACCGAGAGACTCAAAAAAGTCTTGGGCCTGTTCTGTCTGGTACAAGGGTGCCATTCCTAAGCTCGCTTTTACCATGTGGATTGCTCAGCTAAACAGACTGCCGACCAGAGCTAGACTTGTCTCCTGGGGTATAAACACCAGTCCACTTTGTGTGATTTGCTCAAGATGGCCTGAAACTAGGGATCACCTATTACTGGTCTGTGAATACAGTGCAGCACTATGGCGGATGGTCATGGCCAGAATTAATCCTGTACAGCAGAGCTTCATTGTCTGGGACGATCTGATAGTATGGATGCAAACCGGTTCTCTTACTGCCCCAAGCACGCTGAGGAAGATTGTGGCACAGTCTGTGGTCTTTCATATCTGGAAGCAAAGAAACAACGCTCTCCACAACCGTATTGCCATACCGTACGACATTATTTTCAGGACTATTGACAAAGAAGTGAGGAACACCATTACAGCAAGAGCAGACCGTAAAAAGTTTGCTAATCTGATGCGATTCTGGATAAGATGAACCGATTCAAGTTTTGTGCTTGTCTACTCTAATGTCTCCTTGTTTTTTCTCTCTTTTTTTGCCAAGGTTTCATTTCTTTAGGATGTAATTATCTGCAACCTTTTTTTTCATTTATGAAATATTAACCTTTATGCAAAAAAAAAATAACGAATTAACGATGCACATAGTATTATTTTGCTTGTCACGTGAGATGCACATAATGTCGGTAAAAGTAAAACGTATACATTAGTGTTGGACCACTACTGATTTTGTTCTTTATTTGGTTGAATGTTAATTAAACCGTTCATGTAAGGAGTGTTGGGAGTCAACGTCGACATTTTGTGTGATAAATGTCGGTAAACACATTTAGTTTGTTTTTTGTTACATGTTGATTGATTACTAAACTAATGTATTAAATAGAAGATTTACGTAAATTTTCTACATATATGACTTATTAGTTTTCTTTTTCAGCTTTGTTTACAGAGATGGTTTTTACAAGTCTAATTCTCTTTATAATCTGAATTCAACTATCTCGTATTTATCCAAAGAGGAAAGTTGACTAAAAAAAAATACAATTTCAAAATTTGTGTTCCCGTGGTTCAAACCCCCGACAATCGCCGGAGGGTCCACCACCACTTCTCCCGTAAGCACATACCTAGGGTTAGTCTAGAGATTATCCACACTCTTTTCTCTGTTGGTTGAAACCTTAAAAATTGCTTTCTTCCGAGATATCATTGATTCTTGAGCATATTTAAGTGTCGTTTGTGCAAGTTACCATGGTGTTAGATAACATTTGTTGCAAAGTCCTGATTCTTCTATTTTGTCCGGTTGTTATAGTCACTATGTTATTTTGGAGTTTCTCAAATTTTTGCCATTTCTACCATACTTTGGTTAACTCGTGTTTAGTAAGTATTGTTATGGAACCTGCTTAAGCTCATTTCTCAGGTATCCTCTACTGTTCTGATACATAAGTATCCTCTGTTATTACAACATTACCTTCTTGGTCAGTATTTGAAAGATTATCAACAAAAGATCTCCTCAGATGTCTCGTTACTACTCAAGACAAGAGAAGGAAAAGTAAATTGCAGACTCAAAAAAGCCCCGACGTCGGACCATGTAATCATCTCTCCAAGCGACAATGAAGACCTCATTGAGGAAAATAAACTTACTCTCATTAGCCGAGTGAAAAATCCAGATATCCATAAAACCCAAAGAGTGGTGGATGGGCTGATACAGTACTGGAATCTAGATAGTGTAGTGGCGGTAGAGATCTAGGCCCCGAACTGTTTCAGTTCAGATTCAATTCCGAAGAAGTTCTCCAGTCTGTATTACGCAGAGAACCATTCCACTACAAGCGTTTGTGTTAATTCTTCAACGATGGGAATCGGTGATCTCAATCTCTTTTCCAAGTGTTATTCACTTCTGGATACGAATCCACAGACTGCCCATACACTTCTGGAATGTCAAATCATTAGAAAGAATCGGGAGTGAGCTTGAACCTATGGTGGATATGGATACCTCTTTGGGACGATTTCACATCCTCATTAACAGTTTTATACCTCTAGAGATGTCCCTCCCAATCTAACGCCCTAGTGGCGATACTATATTAGTCGATCTTGGATACGAAAGCTGGAAAACATTACTTTTACAACTTTTGTCTTAATCATGAGAAAGATAACTGTCCTGAAAACCCAGTTGAGGCTCTGCAACACCGCAAAGTATTATCCAGTAGAATACTCTTCAAAGCCTCGAAGATCTTCGTCAAAGGCAATTAGTCAAGAATCTCTCTCGGCATTCTTAAAAATCTGATCAGTACTCGGTTGGAGGATCATCGGATATGCAGTACAGGGAAAGTGAGACAAGAAGATCTTACCAACCTGTAGAAAGAAGCGTTGACCACAAACAGTCGCTCTGACACCTTCACAGAGTTTCTCCTTATATTCCAAGGTCAAAAAGCAGAGGTTTCGATCATCACAAACATACCCAACCGGCTTTAAAACAGTCTCGCTACAAGGCTTAAGACCGCATTTACAAGATGAGAAGTATTGAATATAGAAGAAAGGATGGGAGATTGTCACCACAACAAGAAAGGACTAGAGAATGTCCATCTTTTTCTTCTCAAAACCAGTATAGAAGACCCCATCCTTCTCACTATTCCAACAACACAAGAACTCCACCTCCAAATCCCCATCATGAGGAAATATATGCCCCTAAAGCTCAAGGAAGGGGGGGGGGGAGTGACAAGTACAACAAGAGATATGAGACCAGCTCTAGAGCAATTTTTTTTTTGAAATTTCACCTCAAGAAAACCAAAGAAATACATGATTGTCGTGCTCTTTGCTTGCTCGTTTTCAGGATGTCGAAGTCCACTATGAAACTACCGATCAAGAAATATTGGGACAAGAGAGTATGGGAAGGAATGTAAGCCCTAAAACAGCTCCCCAAACACTCTCATCAGACCATATTCCTGCTACCCATTGATAGGTCGAGTTTTAATCTCTATACTAACTGCAAGTGCACAGTGATGTAGTTGTAGTACTTAGGGTATCGAATCCACAGGGACTCCGGTCAACGATAGGTTAAGAACAGAAAGGATTAAACTAGGAGAAAGCAAATATGATTAGAAGCTAATAAAGCAAAGCAGAAAGTAAATAGCAGCGAGTTTGTGAGCAAGGAAGCGAAGCGTTAAGTCTAGGGAGTTCTCAGGAAATCAGGAACACAAACTAATAAATCAATTGGGATCTAATTAAGAACTATTCTAGAACTCAAACACATATATAGAATTAACCAACTGTCGTTGCGAGAATTCTCTAAGTCTAAGTGCAGCAATCCAAATTCATTTGCATTTACTAACAGATTAAACCAGCTTTAATTCCAAGTTCGATATGTTCACAATCTAATTAAACCAAATTCCTTTGCGAGTAATTAAATTGCTCATCTAGGTTCTTTGTAGCTAATCAACCAACTGTCGTTGCATCAATCAATCTAACATCATAAATCTGGATAGCTACTTCAGATTAAGCAGTAAGAACAACTTAGATAAAGAACTAACAGATATGAATCCCTACAGATCTATCAACCTATAATTTCATGAAATACCAAATGAGAATCCCTAAACTTAACAGGTAATCTACTCAGACATAATCATCAAAACAGAAAACATCATGAATAGAAAACCAAATATTATAAAATCAAATAAAGAACTGGGTTCAAAATCCTCTCTCTTTCGAGATCAAGATCAGCCCCTAACTCTCTCTGAAAATAAAATAAGACTTAGTTATGAAAGCGTAGCCTAAACAATGGCTTAAAAACCCTAATATAATGGTCTAAAGTCGGCTGGGGCTTCTTTGTAATTATAAGAAACATCTGGGCAAAGTTGCAATTTCCATATTCTTCTCATTAAAAGCCGAGGATTTGTCTGCGTCGACCTTGTGTCGATCGTTGCACAACATGTGTCGATCGACACAGGTCTGTGAATTTGACAGTGAAGTCTTCCTCTCGGGTTAAATCTCCAAAATGCTCCAAAATGCACCATAATGTCCAATTCCGCTCCAAGCATACCTAGACCTGTAAACATACTAAAAAGACTCCAAAACATAATAAAAGACTCGACAAATAAGATATATACCATGGTTAAAATCCCTAAAATCCATGGTATATCACCCATCACATGGGAATTGATGCATCTAAAGAGAAAATAAAAATCACAAAGAAACCGACTACGGTGATTGCCTCCACTTCGAAAGCTGCAGGAAAAAGAAAGGTTACAAAGCCTCCAGCCAACCTCGAGGCAATCGCAGCCCTCTCCAAGTAGAAATCTCAAAGAAACTAATGACGGTAAGATCAAACATGGTTTCAAAGAAGAGACATGACCCTAAAACCAATAGGACTCCCTCATGTTTACCTTTGAATAAGGATACTTATGCACCACATGTGGTGGTTATTCCAGGGTTGGTGAAGAGGAGGGTGGATTTTCAAATCCACCAAACCTGATTCCTTAGCCAAAGAAACTTAGAACTCTCAAGGTTTGGGAAGCGACTTAACAGTTTATAGATTCCGAGAAATGAAGAAAATACAAAATCAGAATTTTTTTTTTCTCTCACGGATACCAAGAGATGAAGAACCAAGATGAGTTTGTCATAAAAACACTCCTAGATATGGATTATGAGAAACATTTCTTTGTACCTCATGTTGGATTGAGCGTTTGTTTAGCCTTCTTTTGGATGAATGATATAAATTTTTCTGTTTTGGCTTCTTCCCTGAATTATGACGACACTTTGTTCAGCATAAAATTCTCAGTTTCCATTTTACCAGAATATATGGACCGCCACATCAAAATAACATGTCTGGATTCTAGAATCACCTTACCTCCCATGTGGTATCCAGAGATACAACAACTTGATAGCCGGGGATTTCAATGACATCCTTGATAACTCGGAAAATGTTGCAGGTCTGGCTTTATTTGAAGGATCTTGCATCCTTTTCCGAAGTTTTGTCACTACCAATGGGTTGTGGGATATAAAACATTCAGGTAACTCTTTATCTTGGAAAGGAGCAAGGCTGACTCACTTCATACAAGAACGTCTAGCTAGAGCTCTTGCTAACATGTCAATGTCGGTGCGATTACCTCCATTTGAAAGCTCAGATCATCGTGTTATAATTACTTACTTGGATGCTTCTAAACCCAAAAGAAAACGATGCTTTCAGTATGATAGGATTATTTAAGACAATGAAGAAGTTAGATGGATAATTGAAGCAGCATGACAAAAAGAAGAGGAGAAAAAGTAGAAACTAAAATGAATAGATGCCGGTTTGAACTTATCAAATGTTCAAAGGAGGCGAAGGACTATAGTGATAAAGCTATCATTGAATCCCAAGAAGCCCTCAAAGTGGCTATATCCTCAACGCCTCTTGATCATTCTATCATAAAATAGCTAACCGGCAAACCTGAACCAGTGTAGGCAGAAGAAATTTGTTTTTGGAGACAAATAAGTAGAGTATTTTGGTTACAAAGCGGGGATCGGAACTCAAAGTATTTTCACTCTGTCATAAAAGTAAGAAGACTGAGGAACAAAATATCAGTGATAGAAGATGATACATGGCAATCTGTATTCAAAGATTCAAAGATAGGCTGATTCACCATGTAACACGGTCAGGGAATCTCTGTCCCCTAGAGTGACATCGGAAATGAATTGCGCTTTGTGTTCTCGCTAAGTGATGTAGAAATACACATAGTTTTCTTCTATATTAGTGCTGATAAAACCCCCCGGACAGAAGGTTTCTCAGAATGTGTCTATCAATCCTTTTGGAATCTAATCGGAAACGATGTTTGCCGTGAATTATGAAAGAACTTCATCATCGAAAAATTGGAACCAAGAGTGGTCGAGACACATTTTTTCCTCCTCCCAAAGAACTTAGCAGAAAAGTATCAGGGTGATTGACGTCCATAGATTTATGTAACTTGCTATACAAGATAGTGGCGAAAACACTCGCTCACCGCCTTCAGCCATTCTTGGACCTCTTGATCTCAAGGCACCAATCTCCATTTATACCGGGAAGAACAATAGCGGATAATGTGTTGATCACTCATTAAAACCTCCATTTCCTTACTACCTCAGGAGCAACAAAACGGTTCTCAATGGCAGTAAAAACCGACATGAGTAAAGATTATGAGAGAGTGGAGTAAAATTTTCTTCGAGCCGTCCTCAGTCGTCTAGGTTTCATTACTATTTGGACTCAATGGATCATATAATGTGTCACCTTAGTCTCGTATTTTTACCTCATCAACATATACCCTCAGGGTGTTGCAAAACCTACTAGAGGAATCCGTCGGGGTGATCCACTCTCCTCTTATTTTTTCATCTTATTCACGAAGATTCTTGTAGTCTTTGCTTTTAAGCCCAAATCTCTGGAAAATTGAAAGGGCTACAGATCACTAGAATATTATTGTTTAAAAATCATTTCATCTTCGCATATGATACCATGTCTTTTACAGATCTAACGAGGAAAGCTGCAAGTCTCTTCTAGATATCCTGAGGAGATCTGGACAATGCATCAAGGTAGAGAAATCGACATTAACTTTCTTTTCTAAGACATTAATAGATACCAAAGAAGTGTAAAATCGATCTTATGCATTGCAAAAGAGGATGGAGTAGGAAAATATTTTGGACTTCCTGAGAATTTTGGAAGGACGAAGAAAGATGTGTTAACCGGCTTGGTGGACATATTAGACAGAAATCAAAAACTGGATGACTAAGTTCTTATCAAATGCACGAAAACAAATTCTCCATAAGACGATTCTCTCCTCACTACGTACCTACACTATGTCATGATTTAAGCTTCATATCTACCTTTTCAAAAGGATTCAGTCCATCCTCACAAGGTTTTCGTGGGATTCCTCCTCAAGCAACATGAAAATGTCTTCAGTTGCATGGAACAAACTTACTAAACCAAAAGGAAGCGAGGGACTGGGATTTTGAGAGTTAGAAACCTTTAATATATTTTTGTTGTCAAAGCTTATCTGAAGAATTATTTCGGATCAAAACTCTTATTGGCGTAAGTTTTGTTGGGGAAGTATTGTCATGTTGGAAATTTCCTGAACTGTTTCTCAAAAGATATGCATGACATGGTTGGCAAAGCATTTTTGCAAGTAAGGAATTGCTAAAGAAAGCTTGGAGTGGATAGTAGTAGGCAATGGAGAAAATATCAATGTATCGAATGATCCTTGGTTGTCTAATTTCTGCCCTCTATGCCCCTTTGGATCACGCCAAGAACACCAAGAAAATCTGAAGGTTTCGGAACTACTTGGCCATAGTTAAAATGAATGAAATCTTCAAGCTGTAAGAGAAAATTTGCCTTTGTATGAGGACTCTATAAGGCTGACTATCCCAAGTACCCGAAAGTCATGTGACTCTTTGGTATGGATGATAGAAAAAATAGGTAATTACTCAACCAATTTGGAGTATAATTTAGCAACAAGTTCAATGCCGATTGTGCCTTTGTCCAGTTTCAATTGGTTGGGGAGTATTTGGAAGGTCAACACCCAAAAATGCATCAATTCTTATGGTGTGCAGGTAGTGGTGCATTACCTGTGGGACAACCCTAAATTACGGAGGAATCTATGTCAAAACCCCTAAATTACTTCATGTAAAAAGTGGGAGGAATTGGTTGGTCTATCCAAATCAATCCACACAGTCCGTCTTTGCAAGGTTCAAAGCATCGCATATTCACGCCTTCAGCACTTGCAGCTGAATCCTTGCTGGCAAAAGAGAGTCTAATTGTTGTGGCAAATGCTGATTTACTTAGGCTAAAATTATGTTCGGACTCAGAAGTCCTTATCAACGTTCTCAAAACAGAATATAAGATTATCGAGATTACAGACATCCTAATAGATATTCAACACCTTATTATTTTCTTCTCTTCACTATCTTTCTTTTTTATCCCAAAAAATAAACACTCATGTGCAGATTCTCTAGCTAAAACTGTTGTAATAAATTGTAACTATTTAGACTTGATAATTTAAAAATGAATGAAGTACTTGCTGACCCAAAAAAGATTAATTTATTAGTTATAATTGTGTAGGAGGGTGACATATGTCCCAATGTTTTTTTTTTGTTTTTTTTTTTTTAATATAAATTCTATATAAATATAATAATATTATTATTTTTTAAATTGTATCTCCAATTCTCTAAATAGTTTTAAAATTTCTTCTCATAAAAATAATTTATATCTCTGCTAGTGGTTATAGTGCACATGTTGAAAAAACATTACAGAGTTAAATCTATTTAGCAAATATATTAAAATAAGGTGTTGAACTGGGCAAATATATGAAATTGGAAAAAAAAATTAATTAGTTGAACAAAAATGGGATAGAGACCGCTAGTGCCATGTGGTGTATTTTGAACTTTTGATAACCTTTTCTCTAGCAGACCTCTCTAAAGCGATTTTCGTTCCTCTCCGGCCATCGGTGTTTTGTCGGTGGTCCGGCTGTGAATATTTTTTGTTTTCCTCGCTGCGGTCTTAGGCCGCCAATAAAACCGGTTTTATGCCGGAATCGGCTTCCGAGCTTATCTCGTACTTTTGCTTCCGGACTTTTCCCGGACTTTCTCTCCGATTTTAACCATTTTTGCATGTATATCTTGCGGTTTCATCGGAGTTACGATATATCTTCCCGATGTTCTATACTCTCGAAAAACATACCACTTTTTTCTTCCAAGCTTTCGTCTGCGGGATCCGTTCGGGAGTCGGTATCTCCTCTCACGGTTCGCGGTGTGGCTTGTAGGAGACGGATTTCTGCTCTGAACACTTATCGGTCAATAAATTGTACCATGGAGGTTTCATTGTTTCCCGAATCATTCGGCGGTTTGGAGTTCTAAGGGTTTCCCGATCTGGTGTTTTTCCGATTCCTTTGCTCGGGGATCTAGATCAGCAGAGTTATTTCTCCGATCTCAAGACTGTTGGTGTTGCCGGATTCTCGCGACATTCCGGCACCGTCTCTGCGTGACGGAACTCTTTGGTGGGTGACGCGTGTCAGTGAATCGTCTGCACGTGGCTGTCGTGGCTGCTTTCGAGTTGACTGGGCCACAAATAGGCAGCTTCTTCCGTTTAATTTTAATCATCTTGAATCGTTGTAATTAACTCTGTTTCACTATGTACTGAAGCCCATTTTGGGTTCAAAAAATGAAATGTTTGCCGACTAAAAAAAAAGAACTTTTGATATTTTGTTTTATCATAATTATATAAGATCAATTATTTTATAGTAAATTAATTTATTTTTCTATATCAGAATTTATTATTTTACATTACATAAATAAATTGTTGTTTCATGTGATTAGAACTCATAAAATGTATTTAGTATATTTTGTATTAACCATTAATAAATTATTGTTTATAGTTTAAATATTTTTTGGTAGGATAGATCCTAACAATAACTTTTAATTAATACCTAAAACTCTACTAATTATATTTTTATCTATTTAAATTTTAATAGTTATCAATTTAAAAATCATTTTTATCAATCTCAAAGTCTCAAAATACAATATTAAATTTTATTAAATAAAATTATTATATAGTATACAAATTAAATATGGATATTGAATTCGTAGATGGAAAACAAAAAAATATGATGTGAAATATTAAAAGTTAAATAAAATATTGAATTGAGAAATTATTGCGGGGGATAGATCTAGGTTTTTTACTTTTGTTATAAAAAACTATTTTGGTTGTGTAAGGGTTGCAAAAACCACATGCTCTATAATGGAAGAAAATTTTGCAGACAATCGGAACACAATGATTAAGGTCAATAGTCCAAATAGTTTTTACCCTTGAAAACACTATCATTAAAGTTGTTAGATTATCTTTTTTAACATCAAGGTTGTTAGTTAATTTCCATCAGTGAACCTTATTGCAATTGATTTGTCCACTGGAACATGAGTGCGTATAAATAGATCATATACAAATGTATACATGTTGTCACATGGAGCAAACGCGTAATGTGTTGTACTCCCTGCAGTCTACAGGGACGTGTCATGTACTCTTCGTCGTTTCCTTAGCGAATTAATTCGCCTTACACATTGTATGCTTTCAAGAACTTGAGTTTTTTTTTTGTATTTATATTATTCAAAAAATACAGAACGAAACACACGTCAAGACGAAAAAGATTCTGCACATTAGTCGCTTCCGGTTGAGCACGAGAAAGACTAACAGTGACCGTCATTCTCAAGCAAAAGAATGATTATTGATTGAAGAATCAGCAAAATGTAGCATTTTTTTTTGCTCTGAATGCTAGTAGCGTTAAGAGCATGCAACGCAAAGAGCATGTAGATTAGTCCACAATGGTTAAATTGTTTTTTATTTACCATTTGTAACATTTAGTTCATAATAATACATACAAAAATGAAATCTGTCATATATCAAATAAAGATTATTTTATAAACAAATAAAATTAGTCCGAGAGGGATTGATGTCTCTACGGATTATTGTTTACGGCCAATTGTTGTATATCTTAAAAATAAAATGATTATTTTGAAATAAAATATTCCGATGTGATTCTATCATTCAAAGTCTTCGTTCCACGAAAACCTTGTTTGGGGGGTTTTCCACTCGGTAGTTCGATGTCGTTGCATATTTCTTTTCTTTGTTGTAATAGTCTCTTTTCAAGCGGAATAAAAACAAATTATAACAAAAGTATATTAATCAAAATAACAAATATACAAAACGGTCTAGCCATTAAATTTAGAAATGCATCTCAATTAACTCCTCATTATCGTTAGGAGAAGATTCTTAGAATCTTAATACAACCTCTCTTCTTTTTTTTTTTTTTTTTTAAATCTAGTATCCCTACATAATATTAACACGTAACATGTTTGACAAGTTTGAAGCAGTTTCGTTACGTGCTTATATTATGACTGGTTGACTTATAAAATTTTAAATATAGAAACAAACTCCGCATATACCATATCCTAGGTCTTTAATATGAATATGGAAGTAACCACTAAAGCGCTTTAAAGTGAGCTAATAATACCATAAGTTATGATCATGTCCAAAGAGGATCCCACCACGACATTGATGAATTATTGTTGTTGTTGTCCTCAAGGAATCCCAAATCATTGGTCACTTCGTCGGGGCTACTAATGAACTCGTCACCACTTTCAAATGAACTTTCAAAGGACATATTTTGTTGTCCTTGCTCCTGTGCTGACAACTTTGTTTGCTCCATTTTATATAACAATTCTAATAGATCTGATCTTTGGAGTTGCATGCTCACTAGCTCTACTTGAGTTTTCGCAAGCTGTGCTTGAAGCTCACTTACTTGTCTCTGCAAATGGTAAATGGCACCCGCACAGCCGTAAACCGGATCTCTCATCCTAGCTCCTGCTTCATAAACCATGCTATTAACCGCATCTGTTCTTTGAGATTCCGGAAGTTCCTGAGGAAAACAAACATATATACTTTAAAACAAAATCATCTTTCACTAAACACATGCTTTTCTAGAAGAGGATGTAGAAGTCTTGTGAATTATAGCATAATGTTTAATATTTGAAATGGTTGAAATTTTGTATTTAACATTAATTGTGAATTTGTGTTTTGAGGTTTGACCCCAAAGAAATCTTACATGACTTTTTTAATGGTTAATGAAAAGGAATTTTTGAAATAGGCATGTAATACAGAAGACTTTTTTTATTTTATTTTTAAAAGGGTTAGATATGTTTAATAGTGAGAGGCTGCATGTACCTTTGAGGAAAGGTTGTTATTGACCTTTCATTGCATGACTTATGAACCCATTATTGTTCAACAACTAGACTTTTAACCACTTTAACTTCCTTTTCACATTTTGGAAACCAGTTTTCTCTTTTTTTTTCAGTTAAAAATTAAAGTTAAATTATTCTATATATAAAGAACAAAAACATTTGGTATTAAGTATTAACTACTAAAAAACAAAACAAAAACGCTTTATATTTTAAATTTTTTCTTTTTTTATTGATAATAACCACTATAGATTGTTTGTGTTAATTTTCATGTTAAATATTAATTAGCAAATGTGAAATTCAGGTCATGTACACACGTGCGCGATGACATATACATAGAAAATACACTGTACACACGTGTAACAAGTAATAAACAAGACAAGAAAGTACCTGCAAGAACTTAATAATGTTGCTAGCTCCGAAGACACGGTGGGCGATTGTGAACTTCGCCGGGTCCGTCGGAGGAAAATACGGTGCCAAAACACATTTCTCAGCGCACCTCCGCCGTAAAATCTTGCAAGCCGCACAAGGGCTTAGCACCACCGGCGGTTGTGGCGGCTGCTGCGGCGAAAGAGGCAGCGGAGGAGGTGAAGAAATGGGCGAAGGAGAGTTGACAGGAGTGGTAGTTTCCACGGCGGATGCAGTAGGTGTAGCAGCCGAAGTGCCACCGTTAATCTCCATCTTTAGCATGGTTCTTGATTTCTCGGGGGATAAACTGATAATTTATTTTTAAGGGGTTAATTAGATGAGTTTTAAAGAAGGAAAAAATTAAAACGAAAGTAGTTTGTGAGTGAAAGTGTTGTGTGTAGAGTGAAGTGATTTATGGTAAGAAAGGTTGTGAGAGTATATATAGAGAGGGAGACAGAAGAGAATGATCATGTGATGTCATATATTTGAGTTATGACGTAATGCTTTTGTTTTGGAATTATAATTAAAATTTCTACCCTTTACGGTGGCTCCTAAATTTTTATGGCGCTTTTCCGTTTCAACGGTTGATTGACTTAGGCAGCTCAATTAAATTATTTCCACATTCGCACTTAGACAAAACCTGTTGTATTTAAGTTGAAATTTATCCTTAAAGTAGTCTTTAAAAGGGAGTACTCAGTTCCCCGTTTTCACATCTCCCTTGTATACTCATATAAATGAATATATATATATTAGATAAGGTGTGCGGACATAGCGGTATTTTGTTAGAGTAAAATAATTAGAAATTATTTTCATTATAAAATATTTTAGATTCATGAGATTTAGACCCCGATGAAATGTATGGTTAATTGACTTTTTAGAGCGATTTATGTTTTTTCGTAGACTATCGTAATTCCAAAACACCAATCATTATATCGTGCAGACATTATAATTAACAATCGTCGGAGCTTCATAGCTACTTGTTGTTTGGCTTTTTTTGGAACATTATTGTCACAATCACTAATCGGATCATCTTCTTCATCACTATACTCAAGTCCACCATCATCTTCCTCTTCTTCTTCTACTTCTTCTTTTTCTATTAAGTTGTATGAGCTTCCAATCTAACACCAATTGTTAATGAGTAGATTAGTCTTTACCCTATATATATTAGTTAATTATTTTTCCAAAACTACAGATGTAGGACTTACTTTTTATTAAAATTTCATGAAGAATATACTGGTAATTAACCTTGTGAGAATGAATCTGGTACATTCTTACTTCTCAATTATATAATTAGCAATATAATATTTATTGTCTACAAAAAAAATTATTAATCGGTGTGAAGAAGTACATATTAATTGTTTGCACTCTGCGATTCAAAGTAATTATTGTTGTTACAGAAAAAAAATATTTATTATAAAATAAGTATTGTTTTATGATTACAATCTAATTTTTATTGATTTATCTCTTTTACTCCTAGTTAAATTAATAAAAAATAATTTTATATAATTTAAATAGTTAAATAAGGGTAAAATTGAATATTAAAAACTTAAAACGATATATAATTTAAAATAGATAAAATATCACATTTGATATTTAGGGCAAAATAATCAATTTGTTTTTTAGAGTGCTTAAGCACCCAATATGGATTAATCACACTCCTGAGTAACTTGAATTTTCTAAATAATTGTGTATCTAACTCTGAAAGATAAAATATTTCACAAAGGCATTAACGAGTTTAATTGATTTTCAATGTGAAACCAAGCTAATTTCGACAGGGATTCACTACACATTCACTATCAGATGACCTGTGAGAGAATACAAAAGAAAAGAAAAGAATATGTCGATAATTACAAGAAGGAAATATACTGCAACTATGTTCTTATGGCTTCTTGCTAATTTACCATAGACTGAGACAAGATTCGTCTCAATGCTTCTAGAAATATTGCAGCTTTTGGAATAAATGGCTGATGAGGTGTTTCATAAGCAATGAAATAAGATAAATCATCAAGTTGTTATCTAAAAGTGTGATGCCTAGAAGTAATATAAAGGAATTGGTTTTCTTTTGTTCTGAGTTTAATTTTCTTTAATGCAGAAAAATATTTACATTAAATTATTTAAAATATGATTTCGAATTCATGAGAGATTGTGAATATAAGGTCTTGAACTTTCATAATATTTTTTTTTTAAGTGTTAACTTTTTTGCTACCATTAATATCTCATATGTATCTTTTGTATATCTCCGATTTTCCATGACTCAATCTAGCTTAACTCTCACACCATTATATACCGTTAGAACATGATATTTATTAATTAGTGAAATATTAATTTATGGAAATATTAATCACATAAAATGTAAGTTGAATCCATAAAATTCTACTGGTAAGGTATTATATTATTGAATATTAATTTAAAGAAATTATATTGTAATATCAAAAGCTTCATCGATATTTTTTTTCTCTTCTACGATCACTTAGAGCACCTCCAATGGAGGTTTTAAGCTCTTTTTTGGCACAAATTCTTATGCAAAAAGAATTAAAAATTAATAAAATTAAGAATCCACTTAACAAGAGTTTCTTAGATAAGGATTGTTTAGGACCTGTATCGTCACTGTAACGCCTCGGTGGCGCGAGGTGATTGGTTAACTTTTTTTTTTTCAATTATAAAAAAAACATTAAACAATTAGTTAAGAACTCCCAAAGGGGGGTTTACCGTTGTTGCTGCTCTTACGCTCTCTTCAACTAGTGATAACATCGTCAATTTTTGTGAGTTCTCAAACCCAATTTTCTCACTGTTGACATGCTAGAGTGCCAAAAAGTATCATCTTTAAGTAACCTAACTTGAAACATTCTTTCCTTTTTCTTGTCTACAACTTGAAACATTCAGATAAAATACAATTACCTCAAGTTCATCGATAACTCAAGCCCCATCCGCCTTTGGCATTCACAACTGACAATAAGGAAGGTCCCAATCCTGTCTATGTTTCTTGAATATACCAAGACTGCCTCATGTACATATCGCCATATCGGTTCTACTGAAACAATGAAACATGTACATTTGAATGCCAGAGCTATCTCCTGTTTTGAAGCATGGAACACACTTGCATCAAATTACTATAAGCTAATTCGAGATCACATCAAGCAACTCTAACGATGCCAAAAAAAAAAAAAAATCAAGCAACTCTAACATCAGTTTAAATATTGTGTATGGTACCGAATCAACTGGTGGACAAATACAATCAGAAAGATATTAAAAAATTACGACAGCTTAGTGGTTTGTGGTTGTCTGTCTAGTAGTTCCCACTTGGCGGATGAATTGTCATGTTGGTCTAGACCAGGGATCGATTCCCCTTAAGCGTGAAATTCTCTAACAATTTTTACTTGACCACTTGTAGACGTTTTTAATGGTAAAAAACCCAGATTTTTGTGAGCTTCGTGGGTTTAGTCTTTGAGCCTAAAAAGCTTTTGAGATCACTACGGTTATAAAAAAAAAATATTAAAAAAGCTTGTGTTATTGCTCCCCTTTAGTTTTTTTTGGCAACATTGCTCCCCTTTATTATTAAAATTATAAACGCAAATCAATCAACTGATTTGGTACATGAATTTTTTGTATAGATAAGAAAAAAAATACAAATATAAATAATAATAATAATAATAATAATAATAATAATATAAAAAATTACTTTACGATTATTTTTTGATTTATGAACAAATTGTAAAATAATATAAAAGCTTACTAAAAAAATCTTCTAAGATAGAATTTATTCCTTATGTGATGTTCGTAATTATTTGGATTTCTATATTGATGGATCCAACTATCGATCTACATATTATGAACCTTACCCTATAAACTATTTGAAGAATAAAAAGAAAATTATTGTTTTTGGTTTGTGTATTTTTTTCTCGCCATATATGTTGGATAATAAACCAAAAGGTGTTTCAAATCAAAAATATGTCATTTTACAAATGTGCTTTCACAAAGTGCCATTTCACAAATGTGCATTTTCACAAAACCTGTCTTTTCATAAATGTGTCATTTCACGAAAAAAGCATAATGATTTTCATGTTTTTACATGAGTATTATTTAATTAAAATACCCCATATTTTCTATTCAAACTCTCAATACCACATATTTGAATAGAAAAATTATTTCATGGAAAATAGAATCTATATACATCGGAAAATGTGTCTTTTTGACTTGAAACTTTCGTAGAGACAATTTATCAGATTTACTTTACGGGTAATGAACTAATTGAATTAACCATATTCTTATAGTAAATCGAGATAATAAGTGAATCATATATATCATCATCACATTTTTTGATAGTTTATATGGTTGTGTTGATTTTGGTCCTCAACATTTCTTGTAAAATGATAGAAGTTTGTTAAAGCAATCTCCTAAGACATAATTTATTTCCTACGTGGTATTAGTAGCTTCTTGGATTTCTGTTTTGCAGGATTTAATTATCAATATTCGTATTATACACTTTTTGAAGAATCTTGCAAATTATACTTTATGTTTCCAAAAATTATTTTTAAAAAAAAGAAAATTGTTGTTGTTGGTTTTTTTTTGTATTTTTCTCTCCACCATATGTGGTGATGTTTATATAGTAACCCAAATGGTGTTTCCAACCGAACACAGCTCGTGGAAGCGATACGGATTGAAAAGTCTTGTATCGTGGAAACGAGGTAAACAAAGTCAATGATGGTTTGGTTTGAGCCATTGACTCAAACCAGACCGTCTATGGCATTCGCATTGTGACGAACTCTTCTCCTTTGGCTTGCACGAGTTCGATCTGTCATGTTCTTGTTTGATTGTTGGCCGGTCAACTTGTCGGTCAGTAGATAATGGGAAGGGGCGCTACAGAGTGGAATGTTCAAACCCCAAGAAGCCAGCCTTGACTGTGTCGACAGTTTATTAAGTTGGAATATCCACATTATAAAAGAGCGCTTAGGCGTAGCTCCTTTAAACCAGACCAAACATGGCCAGACTTTCTCCTCTTCTCTTGGCCTCATACTTTCCCACGTTTTAGCCGTCGAGTACTCATTACAACTATCATCACAAACCCACCAAAAGTACAAGTCATCAGACTTAAAGTGGTTAGGTGTGAGTCCAGATCGAGCACATGGTCCGACCTTGGTAAAGACAGAAACCATCCTTGTGCATTGCATGCTTCAGAGACAAAACGAAGCAGGGAAATGCACATGCTTCTAGGACAATTGGCACCTAGGAATTTGATTAAGGGTCCAAAAGTGATATGTACATAATTTATAGGTTTTAAGCTTTATAATTTACTATGTTTTCTTGTATATTATATTTATTTTCATGTATTAAGATATAATATCATGCATTTAGGAATTATAGTCTTTAGGATTAGAGTTTTGCATACTTTAGCATCTTTTGGAGTGTGTCTTGGTCATTTTCAGGTGTATTGGAATGCCTTATGAAACTCAGATGACTTTGATTAACAACGAGAACAGAGGAAAATGGAGATGAGTTCGTGTGGTGAGCGTAACCAAACAATGATGTAATGATCAAACAAAACCTCAATGATAATGAGATGGTTGATGGCTTGAGTATGGTTAAAGGGTCAACAAAGGTGGGCTCATGGCATGCATGCATCAAGTCGCTTGAGCCTTTGCGCCCCCCCTTCCCCCCACCCGTCGGAGGTCACGCAAAGCCCCCCCCCCCCCCCCCCCCCCCCCGTCGAAGGTCACGCAAAGCCATTCGTAAGCACAGCGGCTAGCCCAGCGGACGAAGACGAGACCGCGGGCTGGTGAAGCTGAATGGAGAAGAAGATGCGCGGAGTTGCCGTCTTCACCGCGGTCGAGCCACCAGGCACCTCCAAACCGTGAGCGAGGATCAGCGGTTGAGCCACCGGCGCATACCAAGACCGCGGGACCAAGCTCACATCGACGACGAGTTTTTGTGCGAATGAACCGTAACGACCGCGGTTTGGGCAGCGGTTTGGACGAAACCGTGGTCAACCCAGATTCGGTTGACTTTCCAACTTTGACCAGATTTGACCCATGGATCCGGGTCAATACCCGGTTTGTTCCGGGTTGATCCGGTTCGTCACTAGTCACTATTTAAGCTAAAAAACCTAATTTTGGAGAATCTTAAGCTTGTTTTTGTTCTAAGTACTTTGTAAGACAAAAGTTTGATCTTTTCTTAATCCTAGAGTTATTTTGCTTTGATTCTTCATCTCTTTTCTTTAATCCTTCACAAATCATCATGCTTAACATCTTTCTCATGGATTTTGTTGGGCTAAGTATGATTTGTGAGTAGTCTTCTTCAAGGATTATGGGTTAGGTAGATTAGGGCTATTTAGAGTGAATCAAGGATGTTTAAAGCTTATTTATGATTGATCTCACCCTTCTAGATGTTCTTAATGCTAGGTTATCCATGATCAAGTTAATCTAGATCCTTTGGCTTTTGTTGCACACCAAGTGTTTGATGAAATGCAAGCTATGATCTTTTAGGGAATTTTCATATTCTAGCTCATGGGAATGAATGTTTAGAATGATTATTAGCTTATGGAACTTGATTGTTAATGCTTGCCTTATCTTATTTCACAAATGAGAATTTGATCTTGAAATGTGATTAGGGAAAGTGATTAGTGCCAAGAAATTGGATTAGTCAATTGTTAGTGTTCCTTGCTTGAGATTTGCTTCCTTGATTGATTGTTTAGACATCCTTGTTAGCTCTAGATGGTTCTAGTCATTGACCTTAGCCCATAAGCCTTGTCTTTTATATTTGATTATCTTTGTTTTACCTTTATTAGTTCTCTCTTGCTTGTTTGGTTTGCTTAGTCATTGTTAATTTCTCTTAGAACTATTAGGATCTCAATTTGAATTTATATTACTTGGCTTTTAAGGTTAGGTGTATTCTCATTGGTCTTTATCCACTCCCAATAGGTTCAATACCTATTACTACGCGATAAGTAAGGGGAATTGATACCTCGAGGAATTAGTAAAATTCCTGTTATCAATTTGGCGCCGTTGCCATTTTGAGAACTTGGATAGATCAATTCGATTTCCTTTCCTATTTAGATCAAGTTTTGGTTACTAACTTTGCTTCTTCCTTTATCTTTGATGTCAGGTGCATGAACTTGCGTAGCAGAGGCCCTACAAACCTTGTTGCACGAGTAGAGGATATCAAAGCACACGAGAGAAGACTAGCAAAGGAACGCAGAGCATTGGAAAGGGTTGTTCACTTAGAGAGACTCGGGTTGGAACATGAAGAAGTAGTTCAGCCTCTGTTTGAGCCTCAAGAGCAGCCAGTTATGGATCTAGAGGGTCACCAGGACCAACAGGGCCAACAGGGCCATCAAGAGCAGCATCAACAGGATGAGGATGCTAGAGACGGACAGGGAAACAGGATCCCGGTTCATCGTGAGAGACCTTTCCGGGCCATTGGAGATGGCGATACACCAGATACTAATGCTAATCGAAGGGGCATCATTCCACCACCAGTGAACAACAACAATTTTGAAATCAGGGCCATGGTGATGAATATGGTGCAGAACAACCAATTCCATGGACTTGCCTCAGAAGACCCATTGCAACACTTGGATACCTTCGATAAAATCTGTGCCACAACTAGGCTCAATGGCGTGACTGATGAGGGTCTCAAGATGCGCCTCTTCTTCTTCTCCTTGGCGGACAGAGCCAAAGATTGGGAAAGCACTATCCCTCCGGGGTCCATCATGACATGGGCAGACCTTAAGAAGGCTTTCTTGAAGAAATTTTTCTCAACTACAAGGACCGCCCGTTTCCGCAATGAGTTATCCGGGTTTGTGCAAAGAAACAATGAGACCTTCGCTGAAGCTTGGAAAAGGTTCAATAAGCTCACTACTCAATGCCCACACCACGGTTTCACCAAGGAGACACTACTCAGTAACCTCTACCGCGGTGTGCTTCCTAGAATGAGGGCAATGCTTGATTCTTTCAGCAATGGACACTTCCTAGGCAAGGGAGTTGATGAGGCTATGAAATTGATTGAAAACCTTGCTACAAGTGATGGGAATTACAATGAGGACTATGAGCGGACTAGTAGAGGATCATCTTCTACGGATGAGAAGTACGAGAAGGAAATCAAGTCTCTAAATGACAAGATAGACAAGATGATCAGCTCTAGTCAGAAGCAAATCAGCTTTGTAGGCAACTACGAAGATTCTCAGCCCGTCCTCTATGTCTTGAAGGTGATATGACCCAAGAAGAGATCAATTTCATTGCTGGCCAAGGAGGTTTCAACAGGGGTTTCAACCCAAACTACAGGAATCACCCCAACTTCTCTTACAGAAACCCCAATGTTGCCAACCCACAAGATCAGGTTTATCCCCAAGCTCAACCCCAAGCTCAAGCTCAACAACAAGGGCAACATGGCTTCACACAAACTCAGCAACAACAGCCTTTTGTCCCTTATACTAACCAGCAAGGGTTTGGAAATAAGGCTCAGTTTCAAGGTCAACAAGGATATGCTCCAAAGCAACAATACCCTCCACCCGGATTTGGCCAACAACAGACACAAGCCTCTTCTTCCTCAGGTTTGGACAGCGAGTTAAAGGGTATGATGCAGCAACTCATCCAAGGGCAAGCAAGTGGGGCATTGGAAGTAAAGAACTTAAAGAATGAGCTGCAGCATTTGACTTCACGCTTGATCAATGTTGAAAACACGCACGCTTCCACTTCTAGACCTACTGGTACATTGCCCGGAAACCCGGAGAAGAACCCGAAAGATTACTGCAATGCAATCTTCTCTACTGTTGATCAAGAGAAACCAGACCATGAGAGAGAGGTTGATGAACTTGAAGCACTTCTCTATGGTTATGAACTCCCTCCGGCTGCACATGTCCCTCTCAAGGAGATGAAGGCCACTATAGTTAAGCCTCCCTATATTGCACCAGCTAAGAAGATAAGTGCAACTAACACTCCTGCTGAAGATATTGTGCCTACTGTCCAAACAACACCACAGGTACTCCCAAAGCTTGGCAATCTGGGTAAATTTACCATCAGTTGTACTTTGGGAGACTTGGAGATTCATGATGCATTGTGTGACTCCGGCTCTACTGTGAGTGTGATATCTCTTGAAATGGTGGAAACTCTTGAGATTAAGAGCATGGAAAGATACCCATCTTCTATTACATTTGGAGACTCTTACTCAATAACTCCAATGGGAATGATCAAGGACTATCCACTGAAGATTGGTGAGTGCACAATCCCAACTGACTTTATTGTCATGAAGATGAAGAAGAGTACCCAACTACCTTTCTTACTTGGTACCTCTTTCCTCCATACCACTGGAGCTTCTATGGATTTCAAAAAGAAATGTGCTGTGCTGAATAATGTTGACAACAAGGTCTACTATCCTTTGAGGAGCACAACTCTCCACACTTGTGGTGTCATCCTATCTCCAAATGAGGATGATGTGTTAGAGGAGGCAAGACTCTTTACAAATGTAGGGAAGAAGATTTGGCATAAACCCATTCCTTATGAATCATTGAGTGAGCACATGGGACGTGCTCAAAAGAAGGGGGTGGATAGAGCTATTGGAATTCCTCCTACACCCATAAGGACTGAGTATGTTGGGTCCATATCTTCAATGAAGCTGACCACCAAGGAGGATAAAGGAACAAGGGAGAAGGTTGTGGATATGGTGACAAAGAGGGCTCCAAAAATGGCAAAAGTTGGAAAGGATAAGGCTGTCAACAATCCCCTAAAGGCTCAAGAGTTTGAAAAAGAGATCATGGATAGTGAGAGTCTACAATCTTTGTTTGATGACCATAATGGACATGCTCTAACCAATGGATTAGAGGGAGGTAATGGAGCTGAGAAAGGACATAAAGAAAATCTGAAAACTCTAATGGCTATTGAAACTCCCTCATCTCTCAACTGTATAAGCTTGCATCCATTGGGTCTAAAGGGTGACTACATTGAGTACAAGGTCAAGACCAAGGGAAAGTCTAGGCCATTTGCAAGTGCTAAAGCTTCAATCAGTCCAAGGTTTCATGGTGATTCAGTCAATCTCAGTGAGCTAACCTCTAAGGTCTTGACCATCAATCTCGAGGGCAGGCCACACTCTTCAACCGCCTAAAAACTGGTTTGCAAAGGTCGAGCTTACCGACTCTAAACAAAAGCACACTTGGGAGACATTCCCATGTTTATCCTTTTAAATATTCCTTTATCTTGTCATTTTTGATGTTTTGTTTGAGTGCTTTCAGGTTCTTAAGTGCTTCATAGGTCAAAGTCAGTCAAGGCAAGGTTAGAAGAAAGTTTGGTCGAAAATTTTCGGAAAAATGGCGCGGTTCCTCCAGCGGCAGAAACAAAACCGCGGGCTACCCCAATCACTCCCCACTAACAACTCGGGAACCATCTCCCGAGTCTCCACAATTCTGAGGTACCACTCCAGCACCATTTTGTAAATACTTGCATTTTAGACTTTCTTTTTCTTTCTTTTAAGTCTCTCTCTCTAGTTTGCTTTCACACCGAGACGGTGTGAAGTAAGTTTGGGGGAGAGGCTAGTCGCTAATCTTGTGTTCTTTGTTCTTATTTTCGTTCCTATCATTTTTGAGTCTCATGCATCCTTAAGGCATAGAAAAAAACCAAAAAAAATTGAAAATTTTCAAAAAATTTCACAAAAAGAAGCATGTAGGATCGAGTCTAGTTAGTAGTATAGGATTCATGCATTGGGAACAATGATTTGATTTCCTTGTAAGGTTCAATTGGGTTAAACTTGTTTCACATGCTAGCTTTAAGCTAGATAGACCACACTAAAGCTGTAACTCGAGAATCGCATTGAAAGCTAGAACGAACCATACTTGGATAACTTGCTTTGAAACTTGATTTGATGCTGAAACTTGTGTGATTTGAAGCTAGCTCCATCTAAGTGAGAACTTTAATTGAATCATCTAATTATCTTTGTTCATGCTTTGTGTGATAAACTCATGGGTACCCCAAAATATTTGAGCAAGCTTATCCTTTCTACCCCTCTCTACTTGCTCAAATAGATTTCCATACCTTTCACCACCCTTATTTCAAACCCCAAACACTATCTTGAGTGGTAGGCCTATTTGGAACAAGCTCGGTAAAAAGTGTTGAGTATGAGGCGACTAGGAGAAATTTCCATTTTAGATGCAAGCTCATCATCTTTGGCTTTGCAATAGGCTAGAGTTTAAGTTTGGGGGAAGATTTAGGAAAGGAAAAAGAGGGTAAAGAAAAGAAAGAAGTTTGAATGGGATCAAAGTTGCTTGGTAACAAAGAATGAAAAGCTCTTAAGTGTTTTGAAAAAGAATAAAAGAGTCTCAATGTTTTGAAGTGAAAAGAAGCCAATTGGCTCACCAAAAAGAAAAGAAATTTTGTGAAAGAAGAGACTGATATGTCTATGTTTTCATGTATTTAAGGAGTTGTTTAGTTCATGTTTTGGTTTGATTTAGCTTTCCTTCTTAGCTTTTCCATGATCTTTTGTGTTGCATTTAGAGTTTAGGCATCTAGGACTAGGAGTTTGTCTTTTGGTTTGTTTTGGTGTGTTCCAGGTTGATTTCTAGGTGTGCCAGGAGTTGAAGTAGAAGATTGGAGTGTTGGAGTCATTTGGAGATGATGAGGTGCAGGAGAATGCAAGGAATGGCCGATGCAAGCAAGCTCGCGGTCTAGCTCGCGGCCGAGGACCAGACCGCGAGAGACGATGAAAACCAGCCGGGCATTATCGCGGCATAGCTCGCGGTCGTGGAGCAAACCGCGAGAGCCTCCTGCGCGCATGAGAGAAAGCCCGCGGTTTGGCTCGCGGTGAGGGGCAGACCGCGAGGATCGACCGATTCCAGACCGAGCATTATCGTGGTCAAGCTCGCGGTCCAACTCCAAACCGCGAGCCTCCCCAAAACCTGTTGACTTTCGAGCTTTGACCAATTTCGCCCAATGGATCCGGGTCAATACCCGGTTTGTTCCGGGTTGACCCGGTTCCGAACACTGTTCACTATTTAAGTCCAAAACCTAATTTTTGGAGAGTCTTAAGCTTTGTTTTTGATTCTAAGCCTTTTGTAAGAACAAATTTTAATCTTTTCATAATCTAAGTACTTCTTTTGAGATTTCTTGTTTAAATCTTTCATCTTTCTCTAATCCTCAATGATTTACACTATCTCTTTAGATTTTGTGGATCAAATGATGATTAGTGAGTAGTTTCCCAAAGGGTTTATGGGTTAGGTAGGATTAGTGTGATTAGGGATGATTAAGGGGTGTCTAGTGTTTAATATTTCTTAAATCTCTTCTATCTAAGTGTGCTTAATGCCTATTTGACCTTGATCAAGTTGAACTAGGATGTTTAGGATTTCATGCCCACCAAGTGTTTGTTGAAATTCCAGTTATGGCTTAGATAGAGTTTTCACATTCTAGCTCATGGGAATGAATGTCTAGAGTGATTATTAGCTTCTTAGAACTTGATTGAATGCTTGTTTGATCCCTTTTCACAAATGAGAGTTTGTTCTTGAATTAGGATTAAGCAAAGAGGTTAGCTCTAAGAGATTAGGCTAATTAACTTATGTGTTCTTGCTAGGAGATTGGCTTGTTTGAGGCTTGATAGACATCCCAAGATCATCCCTAGTCCCTTAGTCCATTGACCTTAACTCATAACCCTTGCTTTCCTTATTTGATTGTCTTGTCTCTTATTTCAATTAGTGATTGTTTGCTTGCTAGCTTAATTGATTTGTCTTTGATTAATTGCACTTAGAATTGTTAGAGTTTCCTTATAAAATTGAGTTTGGCTTAGCTAATAGGGTTTTGTGCATTCTTGTTGGTTTAGTCTTGTCCCGGATTGGTTCGATCCTCTTACTAAGCGATAGTTAAGAGAATTGATACCTCTTTTAATCCGATAAAATCTAAGTATCAATTTGGCGCCGTTGCCGATTTGGGACTAAGGATAGATCAACTTGATTTCATTTCCTCTTTAGATTAAGTCTGAGTTACTAACTTTGCTTCTTCATTTCTCTTTGATGTCAGGTGTATGAACTTGCGGAGCAGAGGACCAACAGACTTAGTTGTGCGGGTTTCAGACATCAAAGCACTTGAAAGACAGTTAGCACGAGAGAGAAGAGCACTAGAACGAGCTGTGCATTTGGAGAGACTTGGGTTGGAGCAGGAAACAGTAGATCAGCCTCAGCTTGAGCCTCTAGAGCAGCCAACTATGGATCTGCATCAGCAAGATCATCAGGATCAGGGCCAACAGGGCCATCAAGAGCAGCATCACCAGGATGCGGATGCTAGAGATGGACAGGGAAACAGGATCCCAGTTCATCGTGAGAGACCAGCTCGAGCCATTGGTGATGGCGATACACCGGATACGAATGCTATTCGAAGGGGCATCATTCCACCACCAGTGAACAACAACAATTTTGAAATTAGAGCCATGGTCATGAATATGGTGCAGAACAACCAATTCCATGGACTTTCCTCAGAAGATCCATTAAAGCACTTAGACACATTCGACAAAATCTGTGACACTACAAGACTCAACGGTGTGACGGATGAGGGTCTCAAGATGCGCCTCTTTGTCTTCTCCTTGGCGGATAGAGCCAAAGATTGGGAAAGCACCATTCCACCGGGTTCCATCACTACATGGGCAGACCTTAAGAAAGCTTTCTTGAAGAAATTCTTCTCAACTACGAGAACTGCCCGTTTCCGCAATGAGTTATCTGGGTTTGTGCAAAGAAACAACGAGACCTTCGCTGAAGCTTGGGAAAGGTTCAATAAGCTCACCACTCAATGCCCACACCATGGTTTCACCAAGGAGACACTACTCAGTAACCTCTACCGAGGAGTTCTTCCTAGAATGAGGGCAATGCTTGATTCTTGTAGTAATGGACACTTCCTAGGAAAGGGAGTTGATGAGGCCATGGAATTGATTGAAAACTTGGCTACAAGTGATGGAAACTACAATGAGGACTATGAAAGGACTCCTAGAGGATCATCTTCTTCCGATGAGAAGTACGAGAAGGAAATCAAGTCTCTAAATGACAAGATAGACAAGATGATCTCATCCAACCAAAAGCAAATCAGCTTTGTGGAGAACTATGATGATTCTCAACCAGTCCTTTATAGTATTGAAGGTGATATGACCCAAGAAGAGATCAACTACATTGCTAGCCAAGAGGTTTCAACAGGGGTTTCAACCCAAACTACCGGAATCACCCCAACTTCTCTTACAGAAACCCCAATGTTGCTAACCCACAGGATCAGGTTTATCCTCAAGCTCAACCACAACCTCAAGCTCAACAACAAGGGCAACAAGGCTTCACACAACCTCAGCAACAAAAGCCTTTTGTCCCTTATACCAACCAGCAAGGGTTTGCTAACAAACCACAGTTCCAGAGTCAACAACCCTTTATCCCAAAACAATAATACCCTCCACCAGGATTTAACCAACAACAGACACAAGCCTCTTCTTCTTCAGGTTTGGACAGTGAGTTAAAGGGTATGATGCAGCAACTACTTCAGGGACAAGCCTCAGGAGCTTTAGAAGTTAGAGATTTGAAGACTGAGTTGCAGAATTTGACATCTAGAGTCACCAACATGGAGAACCGAAATGCTTCAACCTCTAGACCTCAAGGGACTCTACCCGGAAAATCTGAGCAAAACCCAAAGGAGTATATTCATGCCATAACATTGAGAAGTGGTAAAGAGCTGCAACCTCATCAAGTTCACAAACCTAAGGTGATTCCTCAAATCAATGAGGACATTGAAGTTCAAGAGGGGGAGGAGAATTCTGCAAATTCTGCTCTCAACAGAGAAAGTGAATGTGAGATTGCCAAGAGAAAGGGAAAGGCTGTGGTAGAAGAAGTAGTGGAAGAGGCGCCCAAGAAGAAAGCTAGTGAGTTTGTTCCACCTCCCTATGAACCCAAGTTACCCTTTCCGGGCAGATTCAAAAAGCAGCTCTTAGAGAAGTATAAGGCTCTTTTTGAAAAACAGATGAAGAATGTAGAGCTCACAATGCCCTTGATAGATGCATTTCTACTTGTTCCTCAGTACAACAAGTTCTTAAAGGATGCCATTAAAGAAAGAACTAATGAGGTGCAGGGTATGGTCATGCTTACTCATGAGTGTAGTGCATTCATTCAAAGGAGCATTGTCCCTAAAAAGCTTGAAGACCCGGGCAGTTTCACTCTACCATGTGCTATTGGTCCCTTCCGATTTGAGAGTTGCTTGTGTGACCTTGGTGCAAGCGCTAGTCTAATGCCTTTCTCAGTAGCCAAGAGGCTAGGCTTCTCCACCTACAAGACTTGTAGGATCTCCTTGGTGTTGGCTGATAGATCAATTAGATATCCAATTGGTCTACTAGAGGACCTTCCGGTGAAGGTGGGAGGATTTGAGGTTCCAACAGATTTTATTGTGTTGGAGATGGATGAAGAACCAAAGGATCCCTTAATTCTTGGGAGACCATTTCTTGCCACAGCTGGTGCTATCATAGATGTCAAGAAAGGGAAGATTGATCTCAACCTTGGGAAGGACATAGTGCTCAAATTCGACATCAACAAAGTGATGAAGAAGCCAACCATAGAGGGGCAAATGTTCTATATTGAGACTATGGATATGCTAGCTGATGAACTTCTTGAAGAGTTGAATATGAGTGATCCATTGGAAGTGGCTCTAACAAAGGAGTGTGGAGAGTATGGCTATCTTCAAGATGAGAGTTGGGCTTACATGAGAGCTCTTGATTCACACAAGCCTTTGCAAGGAGAGGTTGAGTACATTGAGTTGGGATCAGATTCAGTTGGTACAGAGATAGAAGTCTTCGCAGTGGGTATGGGAGCTGATGGCGCCTATGGAGCTGAGGGTATGAAGGAGCAGCTTGTAGCTGATGACTGGAGTGAGCTCAAAGCACCAAAGGTTGAGTTAAAGCCCCTTCCGCGGGGGCTTCGGTATGCATTTCTTGGTCCTAACTCTACTTATCCTGTCATTGTGAATGAATTGTTGAGTGATGATGAATTGATTGCCTTGACTACTGAGTTGAAAAAGTTTAGGAAGGCTATAGGCTATTCTTGTGAAGATATAAAAGGGCTGTCACCTAGTTTATGTACCCATAGGATTCATCTTGAAAACGAATCTATGTCCTCAATTGAACATCAGAGAAGATTGAATCCTAATCTTAAAGAGGTAGTAAAGAAAGAAATCCTTAAGCTTCTTGATGCTGGTATAATTTACCCAATTTCGGACAGCACGTGGGTCTCTCCCGTGCACTGTGTCCCGAAAAAGGGAGGGATTACTGTAGTAAAAAGTGATAACAATGAGCTAATCCCCACTAGGACCATCACAGGACACAGGATGTGCATAGACTATAGGAAACTCAATGCAGCCTCTAGGAAAGATCACTTCCCTTTGCCTTTTATTGATCAGATGTTAGAAAGGCTTGCTTGCCACCCTTTTTACTGTTTTCTCGATGGGTACAGTGGGTTCTTTCAGATCCCGATACATCCCAATGATCAGGAGAAAACGACATTCACTTGTCCTTATGGTACCTTCGCATATCGAAGGATGCCCTTTGGCTTGTGTAATGCACCAGCTACTTTCCAGCGGTGCATGATGTCCATTTTCTCAGATCTTATCGAGGACATTGTAGAAGTCTTTATGGATGATTTCTCTGTGTATGGCTCTTCGTTCTCCTCTTGTTTGTTGAACTTGTGCAGGGTACTGAAGCGATGTGAGGAGACAAACTTGGTGCTTAACTGGGAGAAGTGCCACTTCATGGTAACAGAGGGAATTGTCTTGGGTCATAAGATTTCAGAGAAGGGTATTGAGGTAGACAAGGCCAAGATAGAAGTTATGACAAGTCTTCAGCCACCAAACTCAGTTAGAGGGATTCAAAGCTTCTTGGGTCACGCCGGTTTCTATAGACGGTTTATCAAAGATTTCTCCAAGATTGCTAGGCCACTCACTCGTTTACTGTGTAAGGAAACTGACTTTGTGTTTGACGAGGAGTGTTTGGAAGCCTTTCACAAGATTAAAGAAGCTTTGGTTAGTGCTCCGATTGTACAAGCTCCTGACTGGGAATTGCCTTTTGAGATCATGTGTGATGCGAGTGACTATGCAGTTGGAGCAGTCCTTGGACAGAGGAAAGACAAGAAACTCCATGTCATATACTATGCTAGTAGGACATTGGATGATGCTCAAGTGAAGTATGCAACAACTGAGAAGGAGCTTCTTGCTGTGGTTTTTGCCTTTGAGAAGTTTAGATCATACTTGGTTGGGTCTAAGGTAGTGGTGTACACGGATCACGCTGCGTTGAGGTATTTGCTTGCCAAGAAGGATGCCAAGCCGAGGCTTCTAAGATGGATCTTGCTGCTACAGGAATTTGATTTGGAGATCAAAGATAAGAAGGGTATTGAAAATGGGGTAGCGGACCACTTATCAAGGCTAAGGATTGAAGATGATGTTCCTTTAGATGATTCACTTCCGGAGGAGCAACTCATGGCTGTTAACGCAGTCAAAGAAGCTCATAACACAAGTAGAAGGCTGGAGGAGATTGATTCCATTGCGGACAAGGAACCGTGGTATGCAGATATAGTCAACTTCTTGGCAGTTGGGAAGGAACCACCTAGTCTAGACAGCTATCAAAGAAAGAAGTTCTTCCGGGATGTGAACAGATACTATTGGGACGAGCCATATCTCTATACCTTATGCAAAGATCAACTCTACAGAAGATGTGTAGCAGATGAGGAGGTGGAAGGGATCCTACTACATTGTCATGGATCACCTTATGGAGGTCACTTTGCCACATTCAAAACTGTTCAAAAGGCTCTTCAAGCTAGTTTTTGGTGGCCAACTATGTTCAAAGATGCTCAAACCTTCATCTCAAGGTGTGACCCTTGCCAAAGGAAAGGAAACATTAGCAAGAGGAATGAAATGCCTCAAAACCCAATACTAGAAGTGGAAGTGTTTGATGTATGGGGAATAGACTTCATGGGGCCATTTCCATCCTCTTATGGGAACAACTATATCTTGGTTGCTGTAGATTATGTATCGAAATGGGTTGAAGCAGTGGCAAGCCCCACCAATGACTCTAAGGTTGTTATCAAACTCTTCAAGAGCATAATATTTCCAAGATTTGGGATCCCAAGAGTGGTGATTAGTGATGGGGGATCTCATTTCATCAACAAGTTGTTTGAAGAGTTGATGAAGAAGTATGGAGTCAAGCATAAGGTTGCCACACCTTATCACCCTCAAACAAGTGGTCAAGTTAAAGTCTCAAACCGACAGATAAAGGCTATCCTAGAGAAGACTGTTGGAGCTTCAAGGAAGGATTGGTCTAAAAAGCTTGATGATGCTTTGTGGGCTTATAGGACAGCATTCAAAACTCCACTTGGAACCACTCCTTTCAATATGCTGTATGGGAAGTCTTGCCATCTACCAGTTGAGGTTGAGTATAAAGCTATGTGGGCTGTCAAGTTGCTGAACTTTGACATCAAAACCGCAACTGAGAAGAGATTGATTCAGCTTAATGAATTGGATGAGATAAGACTTGAGGCTTTTGAAAGCTCGAAGATCTACAAAGAAAGAACCAAGCTCTTCCATGACAAGCTGATACTGAAGAGAGAGTTCAAGGAAGGTGATCTTGTGCTTCTGTTTAACTCCCGGTTGAAGCTGTTTCCCGGGAAGCTCAAGTCTCGATGGTCAGGACCTTTCAAGGTGAAGGAAGTGAGGCCTTATGGAGCGGTTGTGCTTTGGGGAAAGTCAGAAGAAGAGTTCACCGTCAATGGTCAACGTCTCAAGCATTACTTCGCTTCAGAAGCTATAGAGGAAGGGACCTCGGTTCCACTCTCTAGCCCTCCAACCGCCTAAAAACACGGTTTGAACAGTCGAGCTTACCGACTTTAAACAAAAGCGCACTTGGGAGACATTCCCATGTTTATCCTTGTACATATGATGATTTTCTTGTTATGGTTGAAGTTTTTCTTTAGTTTTAGTGTTTTCAGGTATTAAACTGGTCAAGGACAGATTGCTGTAATGATGGGGAGTTGTCTGACCACAGGATCGTGCTTGCGGTTTGACTCGCGGTCAAGCTCAAACCGCGAGAGACATAGCGAATCAAGCCGCCCTATATCGCGGTCTGACTCGCGGGAAAGCTCAAACCGCGAGCGCTCCAGGAGGACGAACATGAAAGTCTCGCGGTGCATCTCGCGGGTTAGGCTGAACCGCGAGCCATGGCACAAAACCAGCCGAGTATGATCGCGGTCAAGCTCGCGGTCTAGCCTCAAACCGCGACGAGTCCCCAGGTAAGTGTTTCTTCCCAAAATCGTTTTCTTAACCGGATTTAAACCGATTTTTGGCGATTTGAACCGACTAAAACCGAAATTCCCCTTGTTTTCTCCTCCTTCCACGACATTTCTCTTCTTCTTCTTCCCCAAAACACAACTTTTTCTCTCAAGAACAAACTCTCTCAACTCATATCTCTTTCTCAAATCAACTTGGTTTTCAAAGGTTTTAAGCTCAATTTTCATCATTTCTAAGGCTCTATTTCATCCTCTAGCTATCTACTCCATCCATACATCAACAAATCAAGGTAAAACTCTCAAATCCTTTAGAGATTTTCGAGTTTGAAAAGTGCAAATTTTTGAACTTCAAATTTAGACTTGATTTCTTGTTGATAATGCTTGAGAATGTTCCCCAAAGTTGTTTATATGAACACCCATCACCAATTTTACTCTAGGATTGCATGAATTTGTACTTTGGTGAATTAGGGTTCTTGGGAATTTGGAATTTCGAAAATTTTGGGGGAATTCTTGTTTGATGGTTTCTATGGACTCATTAGGATGCTAGTTGCCTATGCTTGAGAGACTACTTGATTTGCTTGAACTTCACTTCACAAATTTTTGAAATTGCATGAGGAAGTCTCTTTGAAAGGTGAAATTGAGTTAGAAGTTGAGTTGGAACTTGATATGGGTTTAATTGTATGCTTAAATGCTTGTGAGAAGTTTGTATGAAGCTTGGCAACTTGTGTGATTATGCAATTTGTGTGAAGAATTTCACTTATTAAGCAATTTGTCAATGTGATCAATTTTGGAGATGAATAAGTTGTTTTGTGATGTGTTGGTGTTTCTCTTAATGCTGTCATGGCCTTGTATGATAATTGTTTTAATGCATTGCTTGAGAAATACATGCTATCAAGTTGAATGGTGAACTAAGACATTTCCAAGCTTTGTTGTTTTGTAGGTCACAATGGCAAATACAAGATCAAAGAAGAACACCGATTCGACTCAAGATAAGGGAAAAGGGGTAGCGGCTGAGGTCCCGGTTCAGCAGCCAAGTAAGAAGAAGAGGGGTGAAAGTTCTGGTACGAAAAGGAAAGACACCGCTCCAAGGGACACATCTAAGCTCCCACCTGTCAAGAGGCTGTATGATCACCTCAACAAAATGAAATGGGTCCCAACAAAGTTCGGGGATTCTGAGACACTCGCCAAGCTCGGGATATTAGAGGATGTGCGAAACCTTCTCCATGTTCTCCACTTGGAAAGCCTTATCAGTATGGCTCACCCCACTCACCAGGCTGTGGCAAGCCAATTCTTAGCCTCCCTTGAAGTAACTAAGAATGCTCACGAGCTGTATGGTGACTGTGGACATGGGATCCTCTCTTACAGGATCAACGGAGAGGATTATGAGACCACCTTTGAGGATTTAGAGGAGATCTTTGGGTTTAACGATGAGCAACTTACCGAAGTTCCTTGGGTCCCAGGTTTGTCAGCTGCTGCATGGACAGTCATGGGTGTAGGGGTTTGGCAGCCGGGCCGCAGCAAGAGCTCCCACATAGGCCATCCCGGGCTTCGTTATATCCATCAGCTTTTAGCCAACACACTGTATGCCAGACATGATCTGGGAGGACCCTTGACTGAGGAAATGAGGTTGATGGCTTGGATGATGGCGCAGTACATCCCGCTACCAAATCTGCAGGAAGGTGCACTAGCAGATTTTCCCAGGCTCGGCTCTGCTGGACTGTTTGCCAACCAGTTGTTATACTACCAGCAATGGGCGTGGACCACTACTGACAAGAATCCGAAGATGCGCATCGGTGGTCTCATTACACCCATCCTGATGCACAAGGGAATCGACTTGGGTCCGGAAACATGTGGATATGAGTTGATGAACATATCCTACCTGAGGAAGCATCACTTCTTGTACTCTTGGATGACCATGATTTTTGCTTACACATTCTATGTGCGCCGCTCTGAGGAAGCAAGAGTCATCCTCCCGAACACCTCTATCACGACGCTCTCTAACCCGGAAAACCTCCGGTTTGTAGTGGATTCTTCATTGTTCATCACTGAAGCCGACGAGACGATGGATCGCATTCATGCTTCAAAGAGAAGAAGGGGTAATTCCTCCCAAGCTGAGATTGATGAAGAGATACTTGATGACCTTGAGGAGCTTGTGGAAGAAGACTCTCCTGAGCATATCTACGGTAGTGCGCGGTACCACTTCCAGCCTTATATGCAAGCTCTTCCACCAGGCCCGATCCGTGATGCGCATGGCCATATCAATGTACTCCAACGATGGAACAAGTTCCAGGATAAGCTTAACATGAGGGTGATACAGAGATGCAAGGACATGAAGAAAGGGTATGACGAGCTGAAGAGAGGTTATGACCACATGAAAGCAGGGTGCAAGCTGATGCAGAAGCAGCTCAAATCCCTCACGGACAAGCTCAGTTGTGCCTCATCCTTAGCATTGGATGCCTCGGTTGGGCAGCCCGCGCCTATGCAGATGCCGGAGTTTGATTTTGATCAGCCTCTAGTAGCGCGACGACACTCCTATCAAGGAGAAGGAGCATCGAGCTCAGCACCCAGACAGCGTCACAGAGCCTCCATTAGTGGCCCGAGGTACAGCGCCCGCTATTCACCAGAGCTTCCCGACAAATCCTCCAGCAACGAGTCTCCATCACTCTCCTCTCCACCACCTCGGGAACCATCTCCCGAGTCTGAGACTTTTTGAGGTACCAACCTAGCACCACCTTGTAAATACTTGCATTTAAATCTTTCTTTTTCCTTTCTTTTTTTGAGTCTCTTCCTCTAGTTTGCTTTCACACCGAGACGGTGTGAAGTAAGTTTGGGGGAGAGACTAGTTGCTGATTTTGTGTTCTTTGCTCTTATTTTTCCTTTTTGTTTCTTGAGTCTCATGCATCTTTAAGGCATAGAAAAAACCAAAAAAATTAAAAAATTTCAAAAATTTTCACAAAAAGAAGCATGTAGGATTGAGTCTAGTTAGTAGTTTAGGATTCATGCATAGCGAACAATGATTTGATTTCCTTGTAAGGTTCAATTGGGTTAAACTTGCTTCACATGCTAGCTTTAAGCTAGATAGACCACACTTAAGTTGTAACTCGAGAATCGCATTGAAAGCTAGAACGAACCATGCTTGGACAACTTGCTTTGAAACTTGATTTGATTCCGAAACTTGTTGTGATTTGAAGCTAGCTCCACCTAAGTGAAAACCATAATTGAATCACCTAATTATCCTTGTTCTTGCTTTGTGTGATAACTCATGGATACCTTAAAATATTTGAGCATTCTTATCCTTTCCACCCTTCTCTACTTGCTCAAATAGACTTCCATACCTTACACCACCCTTCTTTCAAGCCACAAACACTATCTTGAAGTGGTAGGCCTATTTGGAATGAGCTAGGTAAAAAGTGTTGAGTATGAGGCGACTAGGGGAAATTTTCATATAGATGCAAGCTCAACATCTTTGGCTTTGCAATAGGCTAGGATCAAAGTTTGGGGGAAGAGTGGGGGAAAAGAGAAAGAGGGTAAAGAAAAGGAAAGAATGAAAAAGGGATTTTGGATTGGGATCTTGAAGGTTATGGCAAAAGTGTTTAAAAGGAAAGCTCTTATGTGTTTTGAAAAAAAAGAAAGAAAAATGTCTCAAGTTTTGAAATGAAAAGAAGCCAAAGGCTCACCATAAAAAAAAAAAGTTTATGAAAAGAGATGTTTGAAAAGAAAGAAAGATTTGAGCTAAGTTAAAAAGAAAAGAAGAGTTGCCACTATTTTGAAATGTTTTAAATGATCCTTGGGGAGTTTGAATGGAAAGTGTTTGATTGAGAAAGAGGGATAAGGCAAAAGTAGCTTTGATGAAAGGGTAGACTTCATTTAGGTGGGTTAGACTAGGAGTTGAAGTATTGGGGCATGGGTAGATGGAAATCAACCTAGTATGCACCAATTGCCTCTAACTCTTAGCCTTTTACTATAGCTCATTCATCTTCTTTATGAGAGAACCTTCATGCACTTGGAGAATCCCCTCTTTTGATTGAGATCACTTTAATCTCAAAACCTTGTCCCTTGCCAAATGAGTTTGATCACATTGCTTTGAACAAGGATTCACTTGAAAAATCTAATGAACGTCAAGGAGCTAGTGGATTTGAATGCTTGTGTAGGTTGAAGGTTAAGCTAGAAGTTTTGTTTTGATGAGCATGGCTATATCCTTGGAGTAAGCTTTTCTCGGTTGCACTTTGGTTGTATAGACTTGAAACTTGTTGAAGCTTGATTGAACCTTTGGATATGAGTTCCCACCTTCAAACCTTTCTCCCAAATGGATTGATTGTCTTATGCTTGCTTGTGGACAAGCAAGATTCAAGTTTGGGGGAATTGATATGTCTATGTTTTCATGTATTTAAGGAGTTGTTTAGTTCATGTTTTGGTTTGATTTAGCTTTCCTTCTTAGCTTTTCCATGATCTTTTGTGTTGCATTTAGAGTTTAGGCATCTAGGACTAGGAGTTTGTCTTTTGGTTTGTTTTGGTGTGTTCCAGGTTGATTTCTAGGTGTGCCAGGAGTTGAAGTAGAAGATTGGAGTGTTGGAGTCATTTGGAGATGATGAGGTGCAGGAGAATGCAAGGAATGGCCGATGCAAGCAAGCTCGCGGTCTAGCTCGCGGCCGAGGACCAGACCGCGAGAGACGATGAAAACCAGCCGGGCATTATCGCGGCATAGCTCGCGGTCGTGGAGCAAACCGCGAGAGCCTCCTGCGCGCATGAGAGAAAGCCCGCGGTTTGGCTCGCGGTGAGGGGCAGACCGCGAGGATCGACCGATTCCAGACCGAGCATTATCGCGGTCAAGCTCGCGGTCCAACTCCAAACCGCGAGCCTCCCCAAAACCTGTTGACTTTCGAGCTTTGACCAATTTCGCCCAATGGATCCGGGTCAATACCCGGTTTGTTCCGGGTTGACCCGGTTCCGAACACTGTTCACTATTTAAGTCCAAAACCTAATTTTTGGAGAGTCTTAAGCTTTGTTTTTGATTCTAAGCCTTTTGTAAGAACAAAGTTTAATCTTTTCATAATCTAAGTACTTCTTTTGAGATTTCTTGTTTAAATCTTTCATCTTTCTCTAATCCTCAATGATTTACACTATCTCTTTAGATTTTGTGGATCAAATGATGATTAGTGAGTAGTTTCCCAAAGGGTTTATGGGTTAGGTAGGATTAGTGTGATTAGGGATGATTAAGGGGTGTCTAGTGTTTAATATTTCTTAAATCTCTTCTATCTAAGTGTGCTTAATGCCTATTTGACCTTGATCAAGTTGAACTAGGATGTTTAGGATTTCATGCCCACCAAGTGTTTGTTGAAATTCCAGTTATGGCTTAGATAGAGTTTTCACATTCTAGCTCATGGGAATGAATGTCTAGAGTGATTATTAGCTTCTTAGAACTTGATTGAATGCTTGTTTGATCCCTTTTCACAAATGGGAGTTTGTTCTTGAATTAGGATTAAGCAAAGAGGTTAGCTCTAAGAGATTAGGCTAATTAACTTATGTGTTCTTGCTAGGAGATTGGCTTGTTTGAGGCTTGATAGACATCCCAAGATCATCCCTAGTCCCTTAGTCCATTGACCTTAACTCATAACCCTTGCTTTCCTTATTTGATTGTCTTGTCTCTTATTTCAATTAGTGATTGTTTGCTTGCTAGCTTAATTGATTTGTCTTTGATTAATTGCACTTAGAATTGTTAGAGTTTCCTTATAAAATTGAGTTTGGCTTAGCTAATAGGGTTTTGTGCATTCTTGTTGGTTTAGTCTTGTCCCGGATTGGTTCGATCCTCTTAATAAGCGATAGTTAAGAGAATTGATACCTCTTTTAATCCGATAAAATCTAAGTATCAGAGACCAAAGAAAAGAAAGAAGAGTTTTGAGCTAAGTTGAAAAGTGTGAAGTTACCAAAGTTTTCAAAATGTTTTAATGATCCTTGGGGGTTTGTTGGGAAGATTTGAATTGTGAAAGAAAGATAAGGCAAGAATGGCCTTGAGAAAGGGTAGAACTCATTTAGGAGGGGTTTAGACTAGGGGTTGAAGTTCTTGGGGTATGGGTAGATGGGAATCTATCCTATTATGCACCAATTGCCTCTAACTCTTAGCATTTTACTAGAGCTTGTTCATACTTCCTCCGAGAGAACCTAAATGATTGTGGAGAAGCCTTTCTTTCAGTTGAGACCATTTTTGTCTCAAGACCAGTCCCTTAAGCCAAATGAGTTTGATCACATTGTTTTGAATAAGGATTCACTTGGAAAATCTAATGAATGTCAAGGAGCTAGTGGATTTGAATGCTTGTGTAGGTTGAAGGTTAAGCTAGAAGTTTTGTCTTGATGAGTATGGCTATATCCTTGGAGTAGGCTTTTCTCGGTTGCACCTTAGTTGTAAAGATTTGAAATGAAGTTTGAAACTTGATTAAATCTTTGGATATGAGCTCTCTCCTTCAAACCTTTCTCCCAACTTAATTTTGATTGTTTGCTTGCGGACAAGCAAAAGATAAGTTTGGGGGAATTGATATGTACATAATTTATAGGTTTTAAGCTTTATAATTTACTATGTTTTCTTGTATATTATATTTATTTTCATGTATTAAGATATAAGATCATGCATTTAGGAATTATAGTCTTTAGGATTAGAGTTTTGCATACTTTAGCATCTTTTGGAGTGTGTCTTGGTCACTTTCAGGTGTATTGGAATGCCTTATGAAACTCAGATGACTTTGATTAACAACGAGAACAGAGAAAAATGGAGATGAGTTCGTGTGGTGAGCGTAGCCAAACAATGACGTAATGATCAAACAAAACCTCAATGATAATGAGATGGTTGATGGCTTGAGTATGGTTAAAGGGTCAACAAAGGTGGGCTCATGGCATGCATGCAACGTTAACGTTGCAACGTCAACGTATCAAGTCCCTTGAGCCTTCCCCCCCCCCCCCCCCCCCGTCGAAGGTCACGCAAAGACGAGCCAAGAGGTCATCACCGCTGCGTCGACCGCGAGCCATTCTGGAGCAAAACGAGCCGAGTCGCCGTAAGCACAGCGGTTAGACAAGCGGACGAAGACGAGACCGCGGGCTGGTGAAGCTGAATGGAGAAGAAGATGCACGGAGTTGCCGTCTTCACCGCGGTCGAGCCACCGGGCACCTCCAAACCGTGAGCGAGGATCAGCGGTTGAGCCACCGGCGCATACCAAGACCGCGGGACTAAGCTCACATCGACGACGAGTTTTTGTGCGAATGAACCGTAACGACCGCGGTTTGGGCAGCGGTTTGGACGAAACCGCGGTCAACCCAGATTCGGTTGACTTTCCAACTTTGACCAGATTTGACCAATGGATCCGGGTCAATACCCGGTTTGTTCCGGGTTGATCCGGTTCGTCACTAGTCACTATTTAAGCTAAAAAACCTAATTTTTGGAGAATCTTAAGCTTGTTTTGTTCTAAGTACTTTGTAAGACAAAAGTTTGATCTTTTCTTAATCCTAGAGTTATTTTGCTTTGATTCTTCATCTCTTTTCTTTAATCCTTCACAAATCATCATGCTTAACATCTTTCTCATGGATTTTGTTGGGCTAAGCATGATTTGTGAGTAGTCTTCTTCAAGGATTATGGGTTAGGTAGATTAGGGCTATTTAGAGTGAATCAAGGATGTTTAAAGCTTATTTATGATTGATCTCACCCTTCTAGATATTCTTAATGCTAGGTTATCCATGATCAAGTTAATCTAGATCCTTTGGCTTTTGTTGCACACCAAGTGTTTGATGAAATGCAAGCTATGATCTTTTAGGGAATTTTCATATTCTAGATCATGGGAATGAATGTTTAGAATGATTATTAGCTTATGGAACTTGATTGTTAATGCTTGCCTTATCTTATTTCACAAATGAGAATTTGATCTTGAAATGTGATTAGGGAAAGTGATTAGTGCCAAGAAATTGGATTAGTCAATTGTTAGTGTTCCTTGCTTGAGATTTGCTTCCTTGATTGATTGTTTAGACATCCTTGTTAGCTCTAGATGGTTCTAGTCATTGACCTTAGCCCATAAGCCTTGTCTTTTATATTTGATTATCTTTGTTTTACCTTGATTAGTTCTCTCTTGCTTGTTTGGTTTGTTTAGTCATTGTTAATTTCACTTAGAACTATTAGGATCTCAATTTGAATTTATATTACTTGGCTTTTAAGGTTAGGCGTATTCTCATTGGTCTTTATCCACTCCCAATTGGTTCGATACCTCTTACTACGCGATAAGTAAGGGGAATTGATACCTCGAAGAATTAGTAAAATTCCTGTTATCAAAAAGGAGTCGTTTTCAGACCATTTCAAACCTCACACTTGATGAATATTTCAGCCAATGGTCTTAGATTTAACAAGGATTTCCATGTCCAAGAGTCATTTTGCTTCTCATCAATTGTCCAGAAACTAACGCCACTCATATGATTCTCTTGATGCCAAACCCCCAAAGAGACCCACTACTCTTGAAGAGCAACCAAATAATTCTGAGAAAAAGCATCGTATTATAGGAAGTGCAAAGTCTAAGGCCTGTCCCACCTTATTTTTCGGCAAACACACTTTACTCCAAACAACCTTGGTTGGCTTGTTCTTATCAATCGCTCCAGACCAAAGGAATCTGCCGCAAACTGCCTATATCTTCCTAAAACAACTCTTTGGGATTAAGAAAGTGGTTATCCAGAAGTTGACTGTCCCTGCAATGACCGAAGCAATAAGTGTGATTTTTTCTGCATATGTGATAGATGCATAATTTAGGGGCTTTTAGCATAATATTTTGTTCATAATTTGACATCATATGCATTGTACCATGTAATTTCCTTAGGAATCCACTTGCTTAGCATTTAGTATGTTTTAGGAAATATATTTGCATATCTTGTGTTTTTTTTAGTCTTTATTAGGTACTTGGACTTTTGGAGAGTTATAAATCATTTGGAGACAAGCCTAAAAGATTTGGAGATTAGCCATGACGAAGGAGAAAGAGTTAGGATTGAGGAATGAGATAGTTGGTGAATGTTGTTAATCAAATTTTATTTATAGTTGTTAATCAAATTTTATTTGTAGTTGTGTTTTCATGCATTCGTGGTTCAAAGCCTTGTTGGTGAATGTTGCACCCTTTTATCTCATCCCTCACAATGGTAGATGACTCTTAAGTAGCTTGTAACACTTTATCTATAAGCTCATTAAGAGTCTCCAAGTGAGAATGGGACAAAAAGATTTTGACACTATCTTCATGCACATCTTCAATCCTAATTGTGTTGCACAACCTCTCAAAGTAGTACAAGTGATCATAAGGATTCTTAATTCTTGTCCCAAATAATATAGTCTTGAGTAAATCTAATCAAGCTTGCCTTGATATTGTAAGCTTTGGCTTATATATGAGGATGTATTCCATACCCCATTCTATATTTAGGAGAGTCAAAGCTTCCAATTGTGGGTTTTCTCTCTTGGGATTGGATTGGAGCATTAGGTATTGGAGCCTTAGGTTTGGTTCTCTCTTGATCTTGGGTTGGACTGACTACAAATGTCTGAAGTTGTGAAGATTTGTGAATGTTTCTTTAGTTTTCAATCTCCAAGACCTCAAGTGAACTTGTACTTCCATGTTTCTTCCTTTTGTTTGGAAGCACAAGATAATAAATAAAACCAAGTTAGTAACAACAAATAAAAATAAATTCATCATCTTAATTAGAGATGAATGAACCAAAGCAAAAATAAAAGTTTAGTATCAAAAAGAATTAAATCCTAATGACTAAAACTAAACCCAATCGGCAAGGGCGTCAAATTGATAAGTAGGATTTTTTGATTCTTCACTATATCAAATCCTAAAATCTACTAAACATATCATTTTAGAATGAGGAGGTGTCAATCCAAATGGGTATATTTTAGAACAAAAGAATACATACAACTAAATGAGCTAAGCAAAAGAGGTTTAAATCTAACAATCCTACGTGAAATGGAAACAAAGGAACTAAAATGCAAATGAAATAGATAAAACAAATGAAATTAACTCAACTAAACAAATTTCTAAGCTAAAAAGTTACCTACAAACATGAAGCAATAACAAAATGAATGATACAGGTTTCAATTTAGAAAAATCAGCAAAAGTCAACTAAAAGTCAATGACAAAAATGCAAGATCATAGAGGTATATAGGTATCTTTAGCTTGGTAGATTGTCACTAGGAAGATCATCAATTGGGGTTTGGTTCCTATAGGTATGATTAAGACTTTAATCTAGTGGTTTAAGTCCAGATTTATTATGAGTCCTATTATTAGTCATTAATTTATTTCACTAATCTTTCCTAATTGACTATGATCCCTCATGCAGTTTAAGATTATTAGCAGCATGTAATTCTAACTCAAACACCCTACAACACACTCTAAACATCAATTTCCATTGGCTAGAGTGTGTTTCACTCTTTAGAAATGCATTTGTCATTTTCGTAAACACTTGATATGCATGAAAATGTCTATTGCTAAGATTTAATGGACAATTCTAATCCTAACCAAATATTCATTCCTAATGAGAAATTTCTTAATTACTAACTACAAGAACCAATTCCTAACATCAATTATCCTTAATCTATCATTAGCCTCAAAGATCCATATATTAGATTTACTCACACATGATTATCTGCTCGAACTTGTTTTCTTAGCCTTTACCTTTGCGTTCTTACGAGCCCTCTTTGTCGCTTCTCTTGGGAATTGATCGATGCAGTGAGCAGTTGATTGACAAATATGGCAAGTGACAGTAGCGGTTTTGAACCGTTTGATACTGTGCGCAACTTCATGAAAATGGGAGAAAATAGGTGGCATCCATGGACTCGAAACTTCAACTCTTCAAATATCTTTCGACTCAAACTGAACATTTACAGCCTCCGGAAGCGGCTGTCTGGGATCAATAAAAGTAAAAACCTTGGCCACCTCTAAATTGGTCTTGTTAGCTGTTAAGGGGTGCAAAAGTTTTGGGTCACCAACTAAACTTGTAATTCTCTCCATCTCATCCTCATTAAAGAATTACAAAGGGACATTCCTTAATTCCAGCCAAATTGGAGCGGATGATAGCTCGGGTTTAGAAGGAGTAATACCCTTTTCCCAATCTTCCACAAAAGATTTTGTCCCTCTATCTGCCACAACTTCTGGTTCAACACTCTTCTACGATTGAAAGAATTTGTTATTCGAAAGAAAAAATTGTTTCTTTCAATCTTAGAGATAATGATGTCACGATGTCGAGTCCAAATCTCATTTACTATGTTGTGGATAGTACCTTGAGTTGGCGGATCGGAATGGAACTTGTTAAGGATAAAGAAACCCCACGCCTTCTTGTTCCTGTTAATCACCTCATTTGGTATCTGGACACATGATTCTACAGAGGGTAAAACTAAAGCTTCCGATTTTCTTCGGAGTAGTTTGGTGTACCCCTAACTAAGTCACACCATGAAACAACAGATAGTTGCCGCGAGTCCTCTGGTTTTCATGGGCCATGTTTTCGTCGGAAATTGTTCTACATATACCTTATGCCTCCTCTCTTCCCCTCCACACCTATCTCTCCATAACTCTCTCTCTCTCTCTCTCTCTCTCTCTCTCTCTCTCTCTCTCTCTCTCTCTCTCTCTCTCTCTCTCTCTCTCTCTAATACTTCTGGTAACCGAGAAAAATGTCTTCTTCTAACTATTATAGATCGTGGAATGACGGAGTTAGGATTGATGAGGCGACAAAACTAGTGTACAGGGAATCTGCACTCGGTATTGCAGAGTTTATATCGCTAGCTTGCAATCAACCACATACGCTGAAAACCGGTAAGTTAAGATGTTCATGTATTAATTGCCAAATTTTTAGAAATCTTACGATTAGCGAAGTATGGTTTCACTTGTATTCAGTTGGGTTTATGTCGGGTTATAAGATTTGGTATCTTCATGGGGAAACTTCGGATTATGCAAGTAGTAGTAGAGAACCTTACGGTAGTACTAGTACTTGGGAACCTAATGTTAGTTCTAACGAACCTTATAGTGCTGATGTAGATTTTGGTGTAGGCACCATTCAGATGGTTAATGATGCACATAGAGAAAATATTCCAGAAGTAGATGAATATCAAATTCCTAGGGTAGATGAGGAACCAAATGTAGAATCTAGGAGATTTTTTGACATGTTAGATGCAGCTAATTGGCCCCTTTACGATGGTTGCAGAGAGGGTCATTCGCCATTATCATCTGCTACAAGATTAATGGGCATAAAGACGGACTACAATATGGCGGAAGAATGTGTGGATGCGATTTGCCACTTTATTAAAGATATTATTCCAGAAGACAACCTTGCGCCAGGTTCATACAACGAGGTCGAGAAACTTGTTAAAGTACTGGGATTACCGTATGAGATGATAGATGTGTGCATCGACAACTGTATGATATATTGGCGAGAAGATGAATACCGTCTGGATTGCAAATTCTGTAAGAAGCCGCGCTATGAGGATACAAGGGGAAGAGCTAAGGTTTCGTTCAAGTGAATGTGGTATATGCCATTAACTGATAGGCTGAGGTGCTTATACCAATCAGAGAGAACTGCGGGGGAAATGAGATGGCATGCTGAGCATAGAAGAGGAGCAGAGATTGCACATCCGTTGGATGCTGAAGCGTGGCAACATGTTCGAGTATATCCATATTTTGCATACGAGCCACGTAACGTGTACCTCGGATTATGCACAGATGGTTTTAACCCGTTTGGAAGGCATGGGAGACAATATTCGTTGTGGCTAGTGATTTTGACTCCTTATAACCTACTGCCGAGTATGTGCATGCGTCGAGAGTTTCTTTTCCTCTCCGTACTCGTTCCCGGTCCAGAGCATCCGAAAAGATCACTTGATGTATTCTTGCAGCCATTAATATATGAGTTACAAATGTTATGGCTGACCGGTGTTGTAGCATATGATGTCTCATGCAAGGAATTTTTTTTGATGAGAGCTGCATTGATGTGGACCATTAGCGATTTTCCGGCTTATGGCATGTTATCAGGATGGACAACACATGGGAGGTTAGCATGTCCGTATTTTCAGGAAAAGACCGATGCATTCCAGTTGAAGAATGGACGCAAGTCGTGTTGGTTTGATTGTCATAGAAGATTTTGTTGGGAATGTCCTGAAATCTATTTGTACTTACTCTGAGAGAAAGTCGTGTGGTCGAGATGAGACAATCATATGACACTAGGTACTCGTAATGCTTTGCTAGAAGCCACTTATGATCAATGAGTTTAGAACTCATTGCTAGTGTTATATGATCCTACAGGGTCACACACCTAAGCAAACTGGACATTGAATGTGAGGTTGATCATTAATGTAATGATCGGATGAATGCATATTTGATATGCATTCGATGTCATCTTTTCTGGGCAGTGTCGGTCGACGCACTATGTGTATCGGTCGACACGGATCGACTGTGTCGATCAACACAAAGAGTGTGTCGGTCGACACAACTCGCGGATTAGCAGATTAAATCGGTTTAATCATTAGTTAATCCCGTTGCGGTTTAAGTCAACATATATAAGATATATGGTCGACCTAAACTCGTTTTTTAACCTAATCGATAGCCACCAGAAACAGAAAAGAAACCTCTCTGGAGATTAGATCTCTGATAGGCACTAGCATCCCTGCTGTCCAGTTCTGTGTGCGTGTGGATACCAGTAGAGGCGCAGCACTTGAGGCGCTTTAGATCTCTATTATCTGCAAAATCTTCCGCTGCTGATCACCAGGTAATCACTAGATCTGATAGATTCAATTACATGAACCTGTAGATCCTAGGCTCGGAATTCAGACTAGGATTGCCTAATTGGATTAGGAATCTGCTAGAAATTCCTTCAGTGGTATCAGAGCTTTAGGGTTCCATTGAATCTGTAGCATGTTGATTAGATTAGTTGAATCTGAATCTCTGTATAGTTGATACAAGCATGCTAAAATTCGTTTTATGAAAATCTAGTTTTTAGGTTTTTTGATTGAAAAACGATTAGGGCTTATCGCACTGTGTCGATCGACACCAAACGGGTATCGGTCGACACAGAAGGATAACCCGAATAGAACTTATTCACCTGGTGTCGATCGACACAAGAGTTGTGTCGGTCGACACATACCTCGCTAGAAAGTTCTCCCCAAGAAGTACCCAAGAAGTACCGAGTCAATGCCTGGCAGTCAGATAAGGATGCTTGGGATAAGCATTCTAATGATGCGGTGGATGTGAGTTGTCTCATGTTGGCAACCATGAACTCAGAATTGCAGAAGCAATATGAGTACGTGGAGTCGCCAAAAGAAATGATCACTGGCCTGAAAAGTATGTTTCAGGAGCAGGCACGAACTCAGAGATACCAGACGGTTAGGTCTCTGACTGAGTGCAAGCTACCAATGGGCGAACCAGTTAGTCCTCATGTCATTAAGATGATGGGTTATATTGATAACCTGGGGAAACTGGATTGTCCCATCAGCCAAGAGTTGGCTACTGACATCATTCTACAGTCACTGCCGTCAAGCTATGATCAATTTGTTATGAACTATAACATGAACAACTTGACGAAGACGTTGACTGAATTGCATGGGATGCTTAAGACTGCTGAACCTAACATTAAGAAGGACACCCCAGATGTCCTTACAGTACAAAAGGGTAAAAAGTTTAAGAAACTTGGCAAGAACAAAGGTGATGGCAAGACGAGCTCGATTGTGAATCCAAGCGAGTCTGGCCATGTTCCTAAAGTTAAAACCAGTCCTTCTGAAGATGTTAAGTGCCGTTATTGTAACGGTTATGGGCATTTGAAAAGAAACTGCAATAAATTCTTGGAAGATTATGAGAAGCTGAAGAAGACGTACGAGACTTATTCTTCAGGTATTATGTTATAGAAGTAAATGTTACTTCTTATAATCCTACTTGTTGGGTATTGGATACCAGCTGTGGTACTCATATTTTGTGAAAATGTGCAGGGCCTGAGCAAAAGTAGGACTATGGAGAAAGGACAAGTGGACCTATGAGTGTGAATGGAGCAAGAGTTGCTGCATTAACCGTAGGAGTATTTCATTTGTTTTTCCTTTTATGGCATGTTTTGAACTTAAGACTGCTACTATGTAACTGCTATGAGCAAACAGATTATTTCTAATCCTTGTTTGGATATGAAAGGATATCAGTTTTCAAATTAAGAATAAGTGTTATTCATTTGATTACAATGATATATTTTATAGTAGCAATCCATTAGAGAATGGACTTTATGTTCTAAACCAGAATGTGCATGAATATAACAATAATACCAAGAGATTTAAGTCAAATGATACGAATCAAACTTCTCTCTAGCATCATCGTTTTGAACCAAATAAATGAGAAACAGATTCAGAAGCTCCATAGTGATGGACTTTTGGGCTCATCTGATTATGAATCATAATGGGTAAAGTGAATCTTGTTTGTTGGAAAACGACATAGACCCCTTTCGAAATAGTAGTGTCGATCGACACAAACGATGTGTCGGTCGACACAAGTTGCGAAACGGATAAAATGAAAGGGCCATAGGCTTATTGGGCTTTATACATACGGATGTGCATGGCCCGATGAGCGCAAATGCTAGAGGAAATTTTCAGTACTTCATTACCTTTACTGATGTTTTCAGTAGGTACAGTTATATCTTATTTATAAGACATAAGTCAGAATCTTTGAAAAGTTCAAAGAGTTCCAAAAGTGAAGTACATAATCAATTTGGCAAAAGTATTAAAGCTCTACGATGAGATCATGGAGGTGAATACTTAAGTCAAGAATGTAGTGATCATCTGAGAGATTGTGAAAGTGTTTCACAAGTCACTCCTCCTGAATCGGACTTTATTAGATATGGTTCGATCAATGATGAGTCACTTAGATCTTCCAATATCCTTCTAAGAATACACTCTAAAATTGTCTGAGTTTACATTAAATAGTGTTCCATTAAAATCAGTTACATAGATACCACATGAGATGTGAAATGTAAATGTTTCTGATTTATCCATCGTGGAGATTTGGAGTTGCGAGGCTTATGTAAAACGTTTAATCTCTGATAAGCTCACACCCTAATCTGATAAGTGCTATTTCATTGGTTGTCCTAACAAAAACCAAGGCATGTTACTTTTACAACCAGTTCGAGAACAAATGGTTTGTTGCTCGGAACTATGTTTTCTTGAGAAAGACTTTCTTTCCAAGAAGAACAGTGGGAGTAAAAGTACAACTCGAAGAAATTCGAAAATCACAGGAGACTGCTCAACCTGATGAGGAAGAGCAGCAGTTGGATCTACAAAGAGTTGTAGAACCTGCACATGTGGTGCCCAAAGTTTATAAAGGACTTGGTGAATGTATATTCGATATACATTGAAAAGGCGAGTTTCTGTGGAAGTGTCGATCGACACAAAGGTTGTATCGATCGACACAGATCGCGAACCAAAAATACTTTGGTTTATGACTTAATTAACTACGGTTTAAATCTGGGTTAATTAGATCGTGGTAAAAGTCTACATATGAGATATGTGCGTGACTTTTAACACAATACTGAAGCTTGCAGATCCAAAAGGATCCGTCACGAACCCGAGAAGTGGGGATTTCTCGTAACCAATTGCCGTGATCTACTGATCATTGAAAGTGACGGGCCTGCGAATTTTGAAGTAGCAATGATGGGCCTTGACTCTGAAAGTGGCTGACAGCCGCTGAATCCGGAATGGCGATGTCCAAAGCTGGATTGGTGGAAAAGGTTTCAAGTAAATTCATGCTATTAACTGTGAAGAAACCTAATCCCAGACACCATGCTTATGTCCATTCAGATTCTCCTAGCAACCGCCACTCATAATGGTTATGAGATCTGGCAGATGGATGTGAAAACAGTTTTCCTTAATGGAATTATGGAAAAGGATGTGTACCTGACACAACCTGAAGTTTTCATTGATCCTAATGAAGCTAGGAAGATATGCAAGCTTCATCGATCCATTTATGGATTGAAGCAAGCATCTCGGAGTTGGAATCTTCGTTTTGATGAAGTAGTCAAAAGGTTTGACTTCTTCAGGAACGAAGAGGAACCGTGTGTTTACAAGAGACTAGTGGGAGCGCAGTTGCATTTCTAGTATTGTATGTTGATAACATACTACTTCTCGGAAATAAAGTTCCATTGTTTTAGTCTGTTAAAGACTTGATTCGAAAGTTGTTTTCGATAAAATTAAGGGAGAAACCGTGTACATTCTTGGAATAAGAATCTATGAAGATAAATTGGATGAGCTAATTGGATTGTGCCAAGATACTTATAGTGATAAGGCCTTGCACATGTCCAATATGCAGGATTCCAAGAAGGGCTTCGTACAAATGACTCTTGGTATTACTCTTAGCAAGACGCAATGTATTTCGACACACGCTGAGCAAGAGCAAATAAGGGTCAGACTACTGCTAAAGGCATTAGATGTCTTAAGATGTGATCTTAATTTTAGTGGGAGTCATTGTTATTAATTTTAGTTATGATATGATGTTCGTAGAAACATAATTCGATTATGTTATTGAAATCTGACATCTATGTTATTTAATAATGGTTATTAAATAATAGTCCCAAAGTAATTTATGACATTTTATAGGTCATCAAGTATGTGACTTGATCATGAAACCCTATAGATAATAAATGACATAAATTATGTTGGTCCCTGGCCGAGGTTGTTAAAGTGGGACATTAACAACCACGTGAGACTAGTGTGTGAGGTGACTGATGACTAAGTTTCATGGAGTCATTAATAAGAGTATTAAAGTCAATCACATAGATATGTGTTAGAGAACACATGATCGGACATGACCCACTGATGAGAACTCTACGGGATAGTTATATAAGTGTCATGAGAGTTTTCATTACGACTATAGAGTATAGTCCTTAGACCTGAGTTCATCATGTTTTCTTGCATGTGAATTGGTCCGCTTTGACCTTGTCAAACATCAGCCGTAACTGGTGATCATAAAGACATTGATTGGGCGTATCATGAAGCGTGTGAAGGAACAGGGATGGAACAAGATGGGAATTGCCCTTCCTATATAACAGGAGAGAAATATCTCAGGGCCCATCGAAGATTTGATACTGAGAAATGTGTGGCCACACTCAAACGAGGTGATTGTCAGTCGTTTGTCTTGTCAGTATAAATCGGAATTCGATGAACATGATTTTGGCTTAATAAGGATGACACGGATCTTGCCTTATGCCGGATCGAGATATAGTGACGAAGGGATTATAGGAATAGATGATTCCAGTACAAGTGGGAGATTGTTGGGAATGTCCTGAAATCTACTGTACTTGCTCTAAGTGAAAGTCGTACTGTCGAGATGAGACAATCATATGACATTGGGTACTCATAATGCTTTGCTAGAAGCCACTTATGATCAATGAGTTGAGAACTCATTGCTAGTGTTATATGATCCTACAGGGTCACACACCTAAGCAAACTGGACGTTGAACATGAGGTTGATCATTAATGTAATGATCGGGTGAATGCATATTAGATATGCATTCAATACTAAGTTTCTGGAACAGTGTCGATCGACATAATAAGTATGTCGGTCGACACAGATCGACCGTGTCGATCGACACATAGAGTGTGTCGGTCGACACGACTCGCGGATTACCAAATTAAATCGGTTTAATTATTGGTTAATTCCGGGGTGGTTTAAGTCAACATATATAAAGATATATGGTCGACCAAAACATGCATCTAACCTAATTCACAACCACCAGAAACTAGAGAGAAACCTCTTGAGAGATATGATCTCTATAGGCACTAGCATCCCTCCTGTTCAGTTTGTGTGCGTGTGGATACCAGTAGAGGCGCAGCATTTGAGGCGCTCTAGATCTCGATTACTTGCTAAGACTTCCGCTGCACAAATCACCAGGTAATCTCCAGATCTGATAGATTCAATTACATGAACCTGTAGATCCTAGGCTCGGAATTCAGACTAGGATTGCCTAATTGGATTAGGAAGAGCAGCAGTTGGATCTACAAAGAGTTGTAGAACCTGCAACTGTGGTGCCTGAGGTGTGCAAGGATCTGATGAATGAATATTAGATATACATTCAAAAGCGAGTTTTAAAGATGTGTCGATCGACGCAAAAGTTGCATCGATCGACACAGGTCGCGAACCAAAATATTTTGGTTTATGATTTAATTAACTACGGTTTAAATCTTGGTTAATTAGATCGTGGTAAAAGTCTACATATGAGATATGTGCGTGACTTTTAACACAAGACTGAAGCTCGTAGATCCAATAGGATCCGTCACGAACCCGAGAAATGGGGATTTCTCGTAACCAATTGCCGTGATCTACTGATCATTGAAAGTGACGGGCCTGCGAAATTTGAAGAAGCAATGATGGGCCTTGACTCCGAAAGTGGCTAAAAGCCGCTGAATCCGGAATGGTGATGTCCAAAGCTGGATTGGTGGAAAAGGTTTCAAGAAAATTCATGGTATTAACTGTGAAGAAACCTAATCCCAGACACCATGCTTATGTCCATTCGGATTCTCCTAGCAACCGCCACTCATAATGGTTATGAGATCTGGCAGATGGATGTGAAAAACAGTTTTTCCTTAATGGAATTCTGAAAAGGGATGTGTACATGACACAACCTGAAGTTTTCATTGATCCTAATGAAGCCAGGAAGATATGCAAGCTTCATCGATCCATTTATGGATTGAAGCAAGCATCTCGGAGTTGGAATCTTCATTTTGATGAAGAAGTCAAAAGGTTTGATTTCGTCATAAATGAAATGGAAACATGTGTTTACAAGAAGACTAGTGGGAGCGCAATTGCATTTCTAGTATTGTATGTTGATAACATACTACTCCTCGGAAATGAAGTTCCATTGTTTACAGTCTGTTAAGACTTGATTCAAAAGGTTATTTTTCGACAAAATTAAGGGAGAAACCATATACATTCTTGGAATAAGAATCTATAGAGATAGATTGGATGAGCTAAGTGGATTGTGTCAAGATACTTATGTGATAAGGCCTTGCACAGATCCAGTATGCATGATTCCAAGAAGGGCTTTGTGCAAATGACTCTTGGTATTACTCTTAGCAAGACGCAGTGTTCTTTGACACACGCTGAGCAAGAGCATCTGAGGGTCAGACTACTGCTAAAGTCATTAGATGTCTTAAGATGTGATCTTAATTTTAGTGGGAGTCATTGTTATTAATTTTAGTTATGATATGATGTTCGTATAAACATAATTCGATTATGTTATTGAAATCTCACATCTATGTTATTTAATAATGGTTATTAAATAATAGTCCCAAAGTAATTTATGACATTTTATAGGTCATCAAGTAGACTTGATCATGAAACCCTATAAATAATAAATGACATAAATTATGTTTGTCCCTAGTCGAGGTTGTTAAAGTGGGACATTAACAACCACGTGAGACTAGTATGTGAGGTGACTGATGACTAAGTTTCATGGAGTCATTAATAAGAGTATTAAAGTCAATCACATAGGTATGTGTTAGAGAACACATGATCGGACATGACCCACTGATGAGAACTCTACGGGATAGTTATATAAGTGTCATGAGAGTTTTCATTACGACTATAGAGTATAGTCCTTAGACCTGAGTTCATCATGATTTCTTACATGTGAATTGGTCCGCTTTGACCTTGTCAAACGTCAGCCGTAACTGGTGATCATAAAGACATTGATTGGGCGTATCATGAAGCGTGTGAAGGAACAGGGATGGAACAAGATGGGAATTGTCTCTCCTATATAACAGGAGATAAATATCTCAGGGCCCATCGAAGATTTGATACTGAGAAAATGTGTGGCCACACTCAAATGAGGTGATTGTCAGTCGTTTGGCTTGTCAGACTTTCTTTCCAAGAAGAACAGTGGGAGTAAAGTACAACTCGAAGAAATTCGAGAATCACAGGAGACTGTTCAACCCGATGAGGAAGAGCAGCAGTTGGATCTACAAAGAGTTGTAGAACCTGCAACTGTGGTGCCTGAGGTGTGCAAGGATCTGATGAATGAATATTAGATATACATTCAAAAGCGAGTTTTAAAGATGTGTCGATCGACGCAAAAGTTGCATCGATCGACACAGGTCGCGAACCAAAATATTTTGGTTTATGATTTAATTAACTACGGTTTAAATCTTGGTTAATTAGATCGTGGTAAAAGTCTACATATGAGATATGTGCGTGACTTTTAACACAAGACTGAAGCTCGTAGATCCAATAGGATCCGTCACGAACCCGAGAAATGGGGATTTCTCGTAACCAATTGCCGTGATCTACTGGTCATTGAAAGTGACGGGCCTGCGAAATTTGAAGAAGCAATGATGGGCCTTGACTCCGAAAGTGGCTAAAAGCCTCTGAATCCGGAATGGCGATGTCCAAAGCTGGATTGGTGGAAAAGGTTTCAAGAAAATTCATGGTATTAACTGTGAAGAAACCTAATCCCAGACACCATGCTTATGTCCATTCGGATTCTCCTAGCAACCGCCACTCATAATGGTTATGAGATCTGGCAGATGGATGTGAAAAACAGTTTTTCCTTAATGGAATTCTGAAAAGGGATGTGTACATGACACAACCTGAAGTTTTCATTGATCCTAATGAAGCCAGGAAGATATGCAAGCTTCATCGATCCATTTATGGATTGAAGCAAGCATCTCGGAGTTGGAATCTTCATTTTGATGAAGAAGTCAAAAGGTTTGATTTCGTCATAAATGAAGTGGAAACATGTGTTTACAAGAAGACTAGTGGGAGCGCAATTGCATTTCTAGTATTGTATGTTGATAACATACTACTCCTCGGAAATGAAGTTCCATTGTTTACAGTCTGTTAAGACTTGATTCAAAAGGTTATTTTTCGACAAAATTAAGGGAGAAACCATATACATTCTTGGAATAAGAATCTATAGAGATAGATTGGATGAGCTAAGTGGATTGTGTCAAGATACTTATGTGATAAGGCCTTGCACAGATCCAGTATGCATGATTCCAAGAAGGGCTTTGTGCAAATGACTCTTGGTATTACTCTTAGCAAGACACAGTGTTCTTTGACACACGCTGAGCAAGAGCATGTGAGGGTCAGACTACTGCTAAAGGCATTAGATGTCTTAAGATGTGATCTTAATTTTAGTGGGAGTCATTGTTATTAATTTTAGTTATGATATGATGTTCGTATAAACATAATTCGATTATGTTATTGAAATCTGACATCTATGTTATTTAATAATGGTTATTAAATAATAGTCCCAAAGTAATTTATGACATTTTATAGGTCATCAAGTAGACTTGATCATGAAACCCTATAAATAATAAATGACATAAATTATGTTTGTCCCTGGTCGAGGTTGTTAAAGTGGGACATTAACAACCACGTGAGACTAGTATGTGAGGTGACTGATGACTAAGTTTCATGGAGTTATTAATAAGAGTATTAAAGTCAATCACATAGGTATGTGTTAGAGAACACATGAGTTCATCATGATTTCTTACATGTGAATTGGTCCGCTTTGACCTTGTCAAACGTCAGCCGTAACTGGTGATCATAAAGACATTGATTGGGCGTATCATGAAGCGTGTGAAGGAACAGGGATGGAACAAGATGGGAATTGTCCCTCCTATATAACAGGAGATAAATATCTCAGGGCCCATCGAAGATTTGATACTGAGAAAATGTGTGGCCACACTCAAACGAGGTGATTGTCAGTCGTTTGGCTTGTCAGTATGAATCGGAATTCGATGAACATGATTTTGGCTTAATAAGGATGACACGAATCTTGTCTTATGCCGGATCGAGATATAGTGACGAAGGGATTATAGGAATAGATGATTCCAGTACAAGTGGGAGATTGTTGGGAATGTCCTGAAATCTATTTGTACTTACTCTGAGAGAAAGTCGTGTTATCGAGATGAGACAATCATATGACACTAGGTACTCGTAATGCTTTGCTAGAAGCCACTTATGATCAATGAGTTTAGAACTCATTGCTAGTGTTATATGATCCTACAGGGTCACACACCTAAGCAAACTGGACATTGAATGTGAGGTTGATCATTACTGTAATGATCGGATGAATGCATATTTGATATGCATTCGATGTCATCTTTTCTGGGCAGTGTCGGTCGACGCACTATGTGTATCGGTGGACACGGATCGACTGTGTCGATCGACACAAAGAGTGTGTCGGTCGACACAACTCGCGGATTAGCAGATTAAATCGGTTTAATCATTAGTTAATCCCGTTGCGGTTTAAGTCAACATATATAAGATATATGGTCGACCTAAACTCGTTTTTTAACCTAATCGATAGCCACCAGAAACAGAAAAGAAACCTCTCTGGAGATTAGATCTCTGATAGGCACTAGCATCCCTACTGTCCAGTTCTGTGTGCGTGTGGATACCAGTAGAGGCGCAGCACTTGAGGCGCTTTAGATCTCGATTATCTGCAAAATCTTCCGCTGCTAATCACCAGGTAATCACTAGATCTGATAGATTCAATTACATGAACCTGTAGATCCTAGGCTCGGAATTCAGACTAGGATTGCCTAATTGGATTAGGAATCTGCTAGAAATTCCTTCAGATTTATACCGCAAGATCATCCATATCGGAAAACACTAAACTTTTTACAAAGAAGAGGAAAGTGTTTGATGATCCTATTCTCCAAGATGATGGGTCGACTACTATAGGCCTCTTAGAAACCTTTGGTGCACTAAGAACTCGGGAATGTGGTGGAAATAGGCATGAGAATATTTACGCAGCTGGTGTGTCCCACAATTGGCACAAGCAAAGCATCTTCTGGGATTTACCATATTGGAATGACCATTTATTAAGGCATAATCTTGATGTCATGCACATTGAGAAAAATTTCTTCGATAACATCATGAACACTGTTCTCAACGTGCAAGGGAAGACGAAAGATAATGTGAAGTCTAGACTTGATTTGCCTGAAATTTGTGATCGGCCTGAACTTCATCTTCAGAAGAACGGAAAAGCGCCAATTCCAGCGTATTGGGTAGACCCGAAATCGAAGGAAGAGTTCTTTAACTGGATTATGCTAAAAGTTAAATTCCCGGATGGTTACGCATCTAACTTGCGTAATTGTGTGGACACTGATGGAGGAAAGTTTATCGGAATGAAGAGTCATGATTGTCATGTGATGATGCAGCGACTCCTACCGTTTGCATTTGCTCATCTACTTCCTCGAGATGTCCACAAAGCAATTGCAGCAGTCGGGTCTTTTTCAGGGATATATCCACCAGGTCACTCACTGTTGATGGGATCAGAAATCTAGAGCAAAACATTCCTAAAATCTTATGAAATGTGGAGAAGATATTTCCACCGTCTTTCTTCGACGTCATGGAACATTTGCCTATTCATCTCCCGTGTGAAGCTAGACTTGGTGGTCCGGTACAATATCGATGGATGTATCCTTTCAAGCGCTATATGTTCCACCTTAAAAAAAAGGTGAAAAATTCCGCTAAAGTGGAGGGTTCTATTGCTGCTCAATATAACAACGAAGAGACTGCGACCTTTACTGGCTACTACTTCCCTTCGCAAGTACGCACAAGGAGCAAGCGCCCAGCTAGAAACGATGATAGGGGAGAAAGGAAAATTTATCGGTCAGTTGTTCCTAACATTTTTCAACAAGTTGGGCGTTTAAGTGGAAAAGTAGGAAAACGGCAACTAACAACCCAAGAGCATACACATCTCCACAAGTACATTCTAACCAACTGCGAGGAAGTATTTGAATGTGAGAGGTATATATGTTAGATTTATGTTTTTATTGCACTTGGTTTATTTATTTATAATTTTTAAAAAATTTGTAGGTTATATATGGAAGCTCTCCACTTTCATCATCCAGAACGGAACGAGGCCCAACGTGAGGCTCGTAAACAAAGAGACTTCAGTCATTGGTTAACCTTTTATGTAAGAATTTGTATCTCAAATCTTATAAAACACTTGCGAAATTGAGTAACTTTATAACTTTGATTTGATGCTACTCTTAGGTCTGGGAGGAACTCAAATCCGGACGCACCCCCGATGATTGGTTAGTTGACATAATAGAGGGCCTCCACTACACATCAAAGTCTTATCCGAGATATTGCACCCCATTTAAGGGGCATGTAGAAGGGCCAACTAGAATTACCGCCGATCACGGAGTTTCGTCTGCATCTGGCGAAGTTGCCTACTACGGTACTATCAAAGAAATACTAGAAGTAAAGTACATAGGGAAGCTTGGAATGCGATGTGTAGTTTTTCTATGCGATTGGTTTAACCCGATCCTAGGGAAATGTGTTGTGATCGATGAGTTTGGTGTGACGTCAATTAATTCGAGCAAAAAACTAAGAAACTACGATCCGTTCATTATTGCTTCGCAAGCAAATAGGTTAGTAATTGCAAATAATTATGTTTATTATTTAGAATTGAAATAACATTTTCCTGATACAACATTTATTCAGGTGTGTTACATTACATACCCTCGTTTAACTTATAAAAATGATCCATGGATCACCGTTACAAAAATAAACCCTCGAGGGAGGACGCGAAGTAGAGCCTTTACAAGCAAGTGGAAGTGATTTTATAGCTCCTGTAGAAGAATCTCTTGAAGTTAATTTAGTTGTCGACTTCAGTCAATTCGGGGACATTGTTCTTCATTCAGAATCCGAAGAAGAAAGCGGCGAATTTGATGACACCGACTCAATTTCTTCCTTCTACGATTCAGAGAGTGACGGAGAATAAAAATGTATTAGGATTTAAACATTTATAATAGTTTTAAAAGAATAAAAATGTATTATGATTAAAACATTTATAATAGTTTTACAAGAATAAAAATGTATTATGATTAAAACATTTATAATAGTTTTAAAAGAATAAAAATTTATTATGATTAAAACATTTATAATAGTTTTAAAAGAATAAAAATGTATTATGATTAAAACATTTATAATAGTTTTCTATTAATATATATGGATATATATAACAAATTGTATCAAAAGTACAATGTACTTCTTAGCTCAATTGGTCACTAAACACCACCGGCACTTAGGGCATCCCGTGTTTGAACCTCGCTTGGTGCGAGGATAATTTTTTGTTTTTTTTAATTTAAATTTCCGACGGAAATTCGTCAAAATCAGTAATTCCAACGAAATTCCGTCGATATATATTTTTCCGACGGATTTTCAACGGTTTAGGGTTTAGGGTTTCGGAATGGGAAATATATAATCGTAAAGCCTCTCAATAGCTAATGTAATGATAGTTTGTACTATTAGTTTCCAATATCTGGGATCCAAATGACATGTTTAGTATGATTAGAGAAAATTACATAACGTTGGATCATAAGTCATCGGAGTATACTATGACGGTTAAGACGAAGTTATTGTTAAACCTTGTCTAATTTGTAATTTTCGTAATTTTTCTAAAACAGGGGCGTATAATCAAAATCTTCAATGTTAAAGTTACATATTAATATTGACATTACAAAATGCCCTAATTGAAACCCTAATAGAAACCCTAAACCCTAATCCCTCAGAATTCCGTCGGAAAATTGCGACGGAATACCGTCGGTTTTCCATCTGTTTACTGTCGGTTTTCCGTCAGAAATGTTCATTAAACGGTCAAAAGGTGCAGTAACTCTCTACTCTTCCCCATGCGACGTCTTGTTAAATGTCATTTCGGAAATTAACTAAATTTCCGACGGATGTTCGTCGGAAATACCGTCAGAAATTTTTGTATATATAGAGGTCGAATTTCATAAGTTTTTCATTCAAATCACAAACACAAATACTTACAAAATGGATTTCGTTTATTTCTCTCCCGAAGCCCGCGAATCTGCATTACGCGAGATCGGAATGCCGGGTCGGGGACATCTTCCCAATCTCGACCCATCCTGCCAGGCTCATCGAGCGGTTTGGTTCGGATACAACGCGGCTATTCCATCCGTAATCAGTGACATCATTGAGACACGCTGGTCCGGCGGCTATCTGACGTACTACCAACTGCCGACGTCCTTCAAGGAAGCTTGGTTCAGTGACTTTCTCGTAAGTAATGTTTTTATTTTTTTAGAAATTATTAAAATATATAGACTTAAAAATATAAATAATTTAAATTACAGGAATACTTCACCTGCTCTGCGGACAATTTGTTCATCGTCTGGCGGAAATTCCACAGGACCGCTAGACGGGTTTTCCAGACGAAGATGGGGCAGATGAAGCTACATTGGGAAAGAGGAGAAGGAAGGCCTGCTTGGATTCCTGCGAGGTCTTGGAACCTCATGGTGAACCAATGGCGGGAGACGGACGTCGGAGATTGGTTTAACAACCAATTCCCGAACTATAATAGATTTTAAATTATGCTATTTTAATTTCATGCAATGTTTTAATTTTTCGTTTTTATACTATGCTATGTTTTAATTTCGTTATTAAACTATGTTAAGGTTTTATTTTTTTTAATAAACAAAATAATTGCGTAATGATATATACTATTTCTATGTAATTATTGACGACTAACACGAAATGGCTCAATTGGTTTAAGGGAAAAGGACATATGCTTGAGGTGTGGGGTTCGAGCCGAGCCTTCTACCGTTTTATTTTAAAACTTTACGATGGAAAACCGTCGGTTTTAAATTTCTATATATACTATTCCTATGTAATCATAAGCGACTAACATGAAATGGCTCAACTGGTTTAAGGGGAGAGAACATATGCTTGAGGTGGGGGGTTCGAGTTGAGCCTTCCACCGTTTTATTTTTTCAATTTTCGACGGAAAACCGTCAGAAATTCTTTTTCATCGGTTTTCCGTCGGAAATTATATGCGCCTATTTTCACGAAATATTTTTTCTTAATCGCCAAAATTTGTCGAGTTAAATTGGACCGCCAAAATTTCCGATGGAAAACCGACCGTAAATGAATTTTCGACGGTTTTCTGTCGGAAATTGATTTTAATTCTGTCGAATGAACTTCTTCTTCTCCATTTCTCTAAAACTTCTCTCTCTCTCTCTCTCATCTCTCGCCATCCCGAGCTTCTTTCTAAAATTCCGCCGGATTCTCGCCGTGAAACTCTACATCCGACCGCCACCAACATCATGAACATGTAAGTTCTCCATTTAACCGATTGATTTTGTTTAAATCTCTTCTTTAGGTTGTAAGAAATTAAGAAATGGTTGCATGTCTTGCTTGAAAGCTAGTTTAGGTTGAGAATGATTGATTGAACATTATTTGTTAGGATTTTTGATTGTTTGGATATGAATACTGTGATTTCTAACATTTTTTTGTTTGTCAATCCGATTTAAAACATTTTGGAAAACGTTTTTAAACGTTTTAAAACTTGTAAAACGCTTGAAATATGTTTAGGATCATAAAATATATTTTTGGAATTTTTTTAAAATTTGTTTTGTATTTTTAAACGTTTTTATCTTATAAAAAACGTTTTTTAAATTTTTAAAAAAATTTAAAACATTTTGAAATATTTTTAAAACGTTTTAGAAATTTTTTAAAGAGATTCAAATCGTTTTTGAAATTTACTTTGAATTTTAAAACGTTTTTCTGAAAGTTTTTTTATTTTAAAACGTTTTTGAAGTTTTTTGAATTTTAAAAACGTTTGTGCAAATTTTATTGAATTTTAAAACATTTTTAATCTTATAATAGATTTTTCAAAGTTTTTTAAAAAATATTTTTGTATAATTTTAATATAGAATTGTGAATCTTAATTTTCGATTGGTTTATAAGGACACTTTTTGAGTTTTGAGGAGCTTATGTCCTTTCTGGTGAATGAGGTACACGAGGAGCCGGTTCAGCAACAACAACCGAGAGCCCGACGGTCTCGGTCGACTCAGCTGTGACCTACACAGGCTCCATCATCTCATACACAGCCGGGAACGTCTCAGCCTCGGCCGGAGGTTCCTAGTGGGTCACTCTGTGTCTCAGGCGACGCAGTATGTCACGCCATCTATTGCCGTAGAGATATTGGTGTTAGTCGATCAGCCGGGACGAGAGCTGCTCAAATGGCTTGACCCATTCTACGAGACCAACCCTGGAACTTTCTGGTATTAAATCTTGTAACTTTTAATTCTCATTTACACACTTGTTTAGTTTACATTTATAAACCTTTGTTTTTTTAATGCCTTATTAGGTTTACTTTGACCGAATCCAAGATCTCGAAGAGCATCTTGGGAATGATGTACATCATGCTCCACTTCGGGTACCCGTTGTACAAGGATATGCCTTTATCCGATAGGCATAACTGGTTCCGCCAATTCGCGGTAAATAACTACGTTAACATTGTTATATATTTTTTATATATTAATTTATAAAGTTTTTAATTCTAACAAATATTTTTGTTTTCTATAGCAAGAGTATACTTGGGATAGAAAATATACCGAATTGGTGAAAAAGGAGTTCCACATGAAGGCGTCAACGCATTACTCGAACGTCCTCAACATATGGAAACAGAAGTGGTGCAGGAATGAAGTTCCCAAAGGTATTAGCGAAGACGGCGAAATTTGGAAGGGCCTGGCCCGTCATTGGAGTAAGCCTGCAACCGCAGCAACCTCTTCGACGAACTCCCAAAACTGTAGAAGTCAAAGGAACGGTTTTGGGATCACAACTCATAATGCGGGAGCAAGGAGCACCGCATCGAGGAAGAAAATCTTGGTAAGTCGTTTTTTTTTATAATTTTCAATATGTTCAGATCTTTTTTAAGTCGAAAATTGTTTTTGCAGAAACAAAAGAAGGGACGAGATCCAAATATTATTGAGCTCATCGAGGATGGCCACAAAAACAAGGAAACATGTGAAATCCAGGATCCAATTGCTCGGAGAATTGTTGAGTCGACGAAGAGGCGTTTGGATGAGGTGGTTACCCAATCCGAAGAAATCGGTTCAATGGAAGAGATACCTCACGAACAGATCAATGAAGTCTTCCTCAAGGTAAAATTTTAATTTAAATAAAATTTGGATTAAGTTTATAATTACTTAAACTCTAACTTAAATTAATAACATAAATACTTTACAAGAAACTGAGAAGAGAAGAGGCCGGGTTTTCGGATTGGAAACCTTGGCGGACAAAATCACGACACCGCATTCCCATTTTCGTCAAGAAGACGTGAACTATGCCCAAGTCTTAAGGGAAAAGGAAGCGGAGATCGAAGCGTTGAAGGCCAGCCATACACGGATTGAAGCATGGATGGCAGAGAAAGAGGAAGAAACGGAGAAGAAGTTGGAAGAGATGAATGCTTGGTTTGAATACTTTATGCAGCACGGCCATCTTCCAGGAGCCGCACCGGCGAACAAGGGTGGAGGGGGAGGGAAAGGGAAAGGGAAAGAAAAAGGGGACGGGAGCGGGATCGGGATCCAATGAATGTAATTTAAAAACTTTTTCGGAATAATTTTAGTAAATTTTATTTTTTTGGTGTTTATTTTTATAATAATAATTAATTAATTAATTTCCGAAATATATATATTTTTAATAATTTTTACATATCCGTCAGAAAATTGTCAGTAATATTCCCTCGGTAAACCGTCGGTAATATACCGTCGGTATGCCGTCGGAATACCGCCGGTAATATTCCGTCGGTATACCGCCGGTAATATTCCGTCGGTATACCGCCGGTAATATTCCGTCGGTATACCGTCGGAATACCGCCGGTAATATTCCGTCGGAATACCGTCGGTAATATATCCTCGGTAAACCGTCGGTTTACTCCCTCGGTTTATTCCGTCAAGTTATGGTCGCTAAACCGTCGGTTTAGTTCCTCGATAATCCGTCGGTTTATGTCGTCAATATATCGTCAGAATTCCGTCGGTATTCCTTCCATCGAAAATCGATCGATAATCCGCCGGTTTATTTTTCGACGGTAATTCGTCGGTATTTACTGACGAAAAACCGACGGATATTTTTTCCGATGAAATAAAACTGGCAAAATTTATTGATGGGAAATTCGTCGGAAATGGTCATTTCCAACGAATAACCTTCGATTTCTTCCCTCATAATTGACATGTTTTCTTGTAGTGATAACACTATAAATTACATGTTATAAATTTTGATGAAACGTTATAGAATATGTGATGATCTTTCTAATAAAAGTCTATACACATTTTTATAACATGATAAACGTTTATAAATATTTTGTTTCAAAATACGTAAAAATTAATACCTTTGTACTTTAAAAACTATATTAAAAATGTTATTATTGTTTTAGTTTTGATATATTATAATAACTAGTTTTAGTTAAGTTCTCAATTGTCACCGCCAAAACTTTGGCGCTTTGGAGTCTATTAGTGGCAAAAAACAACTGATAAGAAGAAAAATTCTCGCTGTAATATGATGTAAGGAAATTAACACAAGAAGCCAAATGGTTATTTTAGGTTTCCGAATTGCGGAACTGGAAATGTCTTCTTATCTTTTTGTTTTTATTTACTCATATTCTTGAGTTTGTATAATTTTGCAAGACCTTTTTCTGTTTGAAATAAGGATTTCTGTGGAGTAATAGGAAATACCCAAACCAATAGATTTTTTATAAACCCCTTTTTCTTCTTTATATATATATATATATATTTTTAAGAATATTTAAAGACGAAGTTGACGAAGAGAAAGAAAAAAAAATGTCGACATAATTATATAATATTTGTTTTTATTATGAGAATTATGGACCTAACTCCACTTCTTTCAACGTTTTCTTTGAGATAAGACATATTTAATTGATGTATTTAGGAAAAACTTTAGCTTAGCTTAGTCTTAGGCTCTTAGCTTTGGAATATGTATACCTAAGTGACTCTATGAAACGTGGCTACATTCTCTTTGTAACATCTTGCGATCTGAAATTTTAAAACACTACAATCCAAGGTGGCGCGTGAGTTCACGCGACCGAACCAAAATGCTCTCAACTTTTTCTGATTTCTTTTTTGCTGTTTCGTTCGCCTGAGGCTTCTCCGACGTCTGGCATTGCTTGCCGGTGACCGGAGACGCCTCCTCTCTCTTCGAGCTTCAGTTCACAGATCGAGGTGGGTAAATAGCTAGAAGATGCCCGATTTTCTTTTTATCGGCAACGTGTGGAAGGGATTCTCCGCAGCTCACCGGACGGGATCGGGAGCGTGACGATTCGATGGGCCTGTGTTAGTCGCCGGCTCGGAAGCCGATTGAGGACGAGGCGGAAAGGTTGGTGCGTAGGAGGAAGAAGAGTTTTTAGATCTGGGTTTTTTAGTCCGCGGCGGAGCTTTGGCGGAGGAAGGAGGGTTTGCGTTGCGAGTGGAGGAGGTTTCGGGGAGGGGGTAGCTGCCCTCCTCGACTCCGGAGGTACCAGGTGGTGGTGGCTGGTGTTCTTGCCAGGTTTGCATGTTGGTATCTTTTGGTGCCGCCTCCTCCGCCGGTGAAAAGCGAGTTTGTGGTGCCGGTAAAGATAGGTCGGTACGCCGGTCTCGGAGGCTCGAGATCGAAGATGGCGGCGAGAAAACTTTGCTCCGGCAGTTTCAACCGGTTCAGACCGTAGGTGCGTCTAAATAAAGTGCGTCGTCGCCGGAAAAAAGAAGAGAGGATCAGGTCCTCCGGGTGGCGGAACGTCGGCGGGGTTCAGCAACCATCGCCGCGCGGGAAGCCTCTCCGGTTAAAGCCGCAAATCCTCCGATTTGTTGCCGCCGGCGACAAAGCTACGGAATGACGGCGTGAGCTCTAAACAAGCGTCATTTAGGTTATTGAGTCTTCGGTCCGGTCTAGACTCTTTTCGGTTTGGTGCGGTTTATTTTATTTCTGGTTATTTACTTGTAAACCCGGTTTTATTCCCGGTTTGGGTTGATTAATTAATATTATATTTATATATATTTTTTTTTAAAAAAAAAAACACACACACACAACTTTTCTATGTAAATGTTTGTGCATGATCAAATTAATGAGTATGGATTGATTATATTCACAATTATGGAAAGCTCATAAATGTTTTGGGTCGTTACCGTAGTTTATTTATGATGTCATGGATGACTCGTGCATTGACATCCATAGTCATTAATTGAGTTTAATTTATGTTAATTAATGATAATCATTTCTTAAGACTCTTTTTTTCTTGGTTACTTTATTAGTATAATTATATTTTCTTTCGACACTACCCCTACTATGAATATACAGACATCCTTTTCGCAAAATACGTTAGGTTTCCACTTCCAAATATAGGCTGCGACTTCCCAGCGGTCCGGACGAATACAAAGTTATCGTATGGACTGACATTAATATAGGAGAAAAATAGTTTGATAGAATATAGATAAAAGTAACACGTCCACAACATAAGAAAAAAAATCACAAGGTGCACGTTACAACTACCTGTCGTCCGAGAAGCATACGAACGACACGTAGTCAGCTATCGAGCGACCCAATCAAGACAAGGCTATCTTTCTACCTCTTTTTTTTTTTTTTTTTGGTCAACATCTTTCTACCTCTCTCAACCATATCAATTCATTTTTTTTTTCACTGATAGATTATATTTATCGAACTTGAAACACAAAGTTCATACAAGATCCTAAACATAGTAAACTAAAGCCCACACAACGGGCAACTAAAGCCCAAAAGACAGGCAACCAAAGTCCAACCAACATGCAACTTAGAACCCACAACCAAACAATCAAAGATCGATAAAATCCAAACCTAGAATAACAAAATAAACTTGCGAGTCCAAACTCTTGCGAAGAGTCTTGAGCGAGAATACCGAAGTTGCCCACGGCACACCAAACGATAATAGCAGCTTCCTGAAGAACGACTGAGAGACACTCCCAGACCCAAAGAACCACGACTTCATAACCCGGCAAGACGGAACCTCAAATAGCTCCAAATACTCTTCTGGATGCGGCCGAAACGCACTCATATGCGATCGAATAAACCATAGATAGAAGTCCAAAACCAAACCCAAATCTCACCAGAAAAGGGACTACGAAGCCAAACCACCCGTAAGCACCGGTAAACACCGGAGACAAGAAGAACCAGATAAAAACCCGAGTGGAAAGCACTCACAGCAATCTCCGCAACAAATCATAACACCGCAAGCTAAAGAGCTAAGACTAGAAATTGAACCCACAATCCAAGATCCTAGAAAAGGAATTGACTTCACTATAAGCTGACCAGACTAAACCAGCAACTCAAGACCAAACAAACTATTCAACCAAAGCCATCAACACTCTACTAATTAAAACCCAGACCAGACCATAAATTTCCTTCGATCTACAAAACTCAACCTTGTAACCGATCAAATCGAGGATAAATCAACCCGAGAGGACCCACCTCCACATAAGAGAAGCCGTGAACAAAGGAAGACGACCAGAGCCGCGCCAACACCAGAAGGAACTCGGAGAACAAGTCTCACCAGAGGAGACCGAAGACGATGATAGACGAGGCGGCGAAGGACGAAGGCGAGCCACGGCGGCCATGAAGGACAGGCAGAGGTAGATCTGGTCACAGGAGGAGGGAGATGACCAATCGAAGAAACCTGGCGAGAGAGGTCACAGGCGAACACCAAAACCCTTTAAACAGAGAGAGACCTCTTCCGGCGGCGACAGCGCCATTCGCCGGCCACCGGAGAGGCGAAGAAAAAGCTCGGCGGCAACTCCTCGATAAGCGCGTCTGGGAGGTTTAGGGCGAACTGCCTTTTATTTCTGCATCAATTCATTTATTCACCTATTTGTTAAGGTATTGGTTATTTGATTTAGCTCATATTTTAAAATTAGGAGTTGGTTTATTACTTGATTGGGGGACATATTAGAGATAAGTTTGGTGGAAATTGGTCAGCTCATTGGACATATTAAGAAAGGACAAAAGGGCTTCTTTGATTCTTGAGGTACCAACGAAAGCTCTCTTTTATTTTATATTATTTTCCTGTAACGAATGTTCTTCTGGTTTGCCTTTATCCATTCACAAATGAACTTTCTTATTAATATTATATATGGAATCATATTCCACAGGCCACATTCTTATAGTTATAATTCTTTCTACACTAATTGATACGTTGTATGATATCGGCAAATACATCCATATCTATAATTACGGAAGGCAAAAAAAAAATATACTCATTAATCAATTATGAGTCAAAATGCATTATGTAGCACGTCTTAGTTATCTCCAACAATGAGCCCATTATCAAATTAAAAATAAAGTATATATTCACTTCATTTCGTTTCAAATTATATATATGTTGTTTAAAAAATTTCAAACAAACTAAGAAAACAACTAAATGTTCGATTTTCTAGAACATTTGTTGTTTTTATTAACTTAATTAGAGGTAACCAAATTAATGAAAAATTGTACTGACCTCATAAATACTTATTTTGTAATTAAAAATTCTAAATAATTAATCTGAAATAAGGGGGCTAAAATTTATGTAAATATCACTGTAATGTGTATATAAGAAAAATGAGGCAATCACAAAGGCTAAATTAATGCTTTGAAAAAGTAAGATTAACAATAAGCATAGTGTAGACGGTTTATTACTACTATATGTTGATAATAAGACTAAATGAAGACGGGAGTAGATATTGGCAAACTACTTACCAGGGTTGAGCATTTTGTCCAAAATCTGAATTCGACCCAAAAACTCTGATTCATATCCAAACCAATTTTTAAAAAATATCTGAATGTGGCTTAAATCAAAGTATTTTAGGTATTAGATAAAATCCAAACCCGAACCGAGTCCGAATGGATATCCAAAATAACATGAAGTTTTATCTAATTTCGGTTAGTTCTGATACTTTCGAGTATTTTATGAATAGTTTGAGTAGTTTTTATTTTTGTTTTTGGATAATACGTATTTTTGAGTATTTTCGAATACTTTTAGATAATTTGAGTATTTTTTTTTTACGGGATTTTCGGATAACTCAAATATTTTTGAGTAATGTTTTTGAGTTTTCAGAAATTTTATGGTAATTTCGGATATCCGAACCTGACCCAAAGCCTATAAATCTCGAACCGAACCCAACCCGATATATAAAAATATTCGAATAGGTTTTCTAATCCTAAACCGAAAACCCGAAAACCCAAAAAATCCGATCCATACCTGAATAGATAACCGAACGCCCATATCTATTACTTACTTCTATTAAAAATGGAAGAACATATCTATTAATAAAGAGAGTGATAAACAGTATATTTCTCATTATCTATAATCAACCTACAAATGTTTAATATATATATATATATATATGTGGTTAACGTAAAAAAAAAAATTTAATCGAGAGTCTAATTTAACTAAACCAATCTGGTATATATATATACTTCTTAAGAATTGCATAAAACCATTTTTTTACTTAATTTCTAACAGTATGGTAATCGATTTTTATGTATTTAATCCATTCATAGAAAACTTGATTTATGACAATGTGCATTGCTGATTTGTTGTCACAGAAAAACTTAGTCGGAGTTTTTATTTATATTTGTAAATCCACAAGAAGTTGATGAAGCCAAAGTAGTTCACATATAGCAAGAGTCATACTTCTATATTATGCTCAGTACTATATTTGTTGATTGTTTATTTTTTCTTTAACATTCAACTGATAAAAAAATTTGCTGAGATAGATGCAGAATCTAGTGATGAAACATCTTGAATCAAAATATGTTGTCCAGCCTGCATCAATAAAAACATTAAGATATATATTTTAATAAGCAGCATATAATAATCTTTGAGCCAAAGAAGATTTGACGTATCTCAGAACATGATAAGCAGTTTGAAGGATACATCCGTCAGAAAAGATATTGGCTCAAATTATTGACAGCAAAAGTTATATTTGAGCTTGTGATTGTCATATATAACAAACGTCTAATTAGCTCACGGTAAGGGGTGTCATTTTCTAAAGGAGTATATATTTCCTTGCTTAGCTTAATTGTAGGATCCATAAGTACAAAAAATGTCTTGCATGCAAACTTCCATGTATGGGCAAGAATGTACAAAGCATATTTATGTCGACAAACTGATATACATATACTGTTTTGAGCAATCTCAATCCCAAAAAAGAAATGTTGGTGCCCTCATGGCTTTTATCTTGAAAACATTATGAAGAATATCTTTGAGATGTTGTAACTGGATATCATCGTTTGAAACGATTAAGATATCATCCACATAAACCACTAAAGCAATAATATAACTACCATTAGCTTTAACAAAAAGAGTGTTCTCCTTGAGATTGGACAAAACCAGCTTGCAGCACAACAGTGGAAAAGCAACGGTATTATTGGCGTGAAACTTGCTTCAGACTATAAAGGGACTTATGTAAGCGACATATTGGATTAGGAGGAAGACCATCATTAGTTGGAGTATATCCATGTGGCAAACTCATAAAAATATCTTCATCCAAATCTCCATGCAAAAAAAGCGTTAGTGACATCCATTTGAGTCAAAGACAAACCATAATATGATGGCAATCCTAACACAATTTTGACACTAGAAAGCTTAGAAACAAGTGAGAATGCTTCAATATAGTCGACCCTTCTTGTTTTGTATATCCTTTTGCAAATAAGTATGTTTTTTACCTCTCAATCGAACAATTTGGATTATATTTAATAGTATAAACTCATTACAACCTATCACATGTTTACAATGAGGTAATGAAACTACAGACCATGTGTTAAATCCTTCAAGAGCATCAATTTCCACATTCATAACTTTATTCCAAGAAGAATGTAGTATAGCTTCTTTAACTTTTTAGGCTTTGGTTCAACTGTGATTGAAAAAAAAGGATTGATAGGGTTGACTCAATTTTGAATAGTCAAGGATAGAAGATAAAAGTAAAAATAATGAAAGAAGAAGGTGGTTTAGAACTATGTTTTAGTTAACAATGATAATAAGATAAGTATTTTGGAGCTTTACCTTGTCGTTTTGGCCAGGAAATATTCAGTGTCTTATGTCCTCCAGCAGCTGTAACAGACTTTTGTGATATGGGTAAAGCACTAGAATTGTGTGCACAATTGTCCAATGATGATGATGAAGGTATAAATGCATCAGGAATATCATGTGAACTAGGTGTGTGAGGAACAAAACACAAATCATCAAGAACTAGAGGACTCGACAAAGGCATTATAGGTCTAGTAAACAAATCGTCAACAGGTAAGAATGGAGCATCTTTCTTAAAAGAAAATTTTATCTCATGAAAATCACATTTCGAGAAACTAAGATCAAATTTGTATCTAGATGCAAGACACTGTAACCTTTGTATCCAAATGAATATCCTAGAAAAACACATGGCTCAGTTCGTGGTGAAAATTTTGTTTTATCTTTAGTGTATTTAGATACAAAACACAAACAACCAAATGAACGTAGAAAAGAGTAATTATGTGTTTTCTTAAAAAAGACTTCATATGGTGACAATATATCCAATAGCAAGGGTGACATTCTGTTAATGAGAAAAATAGTAGTAACAGTGCATTCCGACCAATATATCAAAGGAATGTTAGACTGAAAAATTAATGTTCGAGCTACATTCAATAGATGTTGATGTTTATGTTCCACAATAGAGTTATGTCTTGGCGTATATGAACAAGAGAAGTGATAAATCATGCCATATTGACAAGTCAAATCTATAAAAGCTAAGTTTGGTACATATGACTACAAATAGTTTTAATGACAAAATGAAATTGTGTTTGAACATGCTTTATGAATGCTGAGAAAATGATGGTAAGATCACTCTTCTTTCATAACATATATAACCAAGTAACATGAGTTCAGTCATCAAAAACGGTCAAGAAATATTTATAGCCTTCAAGAGATTCTACAGGAAAAGGTCTTTATATATCTAAATGCAATAGTTCAAAAGGACTTTAGACAAATGGTAATGCTTTCTGTTTTGCTAAAGGACAGACTTCATAATGTGTATGACTCGATTTAGACATATCTAAAACACTTAGTATATGGTGTAACTTGGTAGACTAAAGATTCTAAGACGTTGGTGCCAAAGATTTCCATCCACTAAGGATCCACAGAATAATGTAGTTATTGAAATGGCATTAAAATCCAAAAGTAAATATTATGAATGATACCTTCTCTACTATGAAGTAAGGTAAAAATGACCAGAACATTTTTCACATTGCAATAAAAATCTAACATTGATCAAGTTAAACTTAAACGAAGCTACATGAAAAACATTATGTAGAGTTAATCGTGAATAAATATTCATAGTGAATGTGTTTGTCATAGGTATTCTAGTGCCATCTGAAAATGAGACCATTACATCTATTACAGGAAAGACTTCACTAAACATTGATAGGTCAGAACAAACATGGCTAGTAGCCCATGTATAAATGATCCAACTACCATTAGGTAAAATAGAGGATAATGAAGTATGGCATTGATGTTGAAAGGTAAGATTGTGATTATTTAGACGAAGGCTAGAAGATGGAAAGGGGATTGAAAAGTACTAGGTGTGGAAATTAGAAGTCATAAAACCATTTTTGTGATAAAAGTTGATGAGGAAGGAGACGGATTCTCTGGATGGTGAATAGAAATGTTGAGTTCTGATAGTAAAGCTTTTACTTGATCCATGTTGAATTGGATAAGATCCAAATTCGTTGATGAAAATTTGTGGCATGATCATACTAGATAGGGCATGTTACATCAATAGCACTGCATGAGGTCTTTAAGGAAAACCAGTCTACCTTTGAGAAAAGCATGTATGCATTTGTCCACGAGGCTGAAATTGTTGTTGTTGAGCTATTTTCTGATGCATCTTATGGCATGGAGGATAACCAATGAGTTTATAACACTTTTGAATTGTATGACCAATCTTACCACATTGAAAACACACTGATTTTTGCTTGGACTAGAAGTTGTCGTAAGACGTTGCATAAGTTGAATTCTCCAAAGGATTAAAATAATGACCAATATTATAGACCTCAGTATTATAGCTACCATTATTGGCATGAGCAACATAAATATTTGTTTGGAAAGCAACATGGTATGCTCTTGAAGGAGGATTAATGTTCTTTGCCTTTCATCTTGTATGATCATGTTGAACACATTTTCAATGGATGGAATTGGCTTCAGAACAAGTACATGTGTCTCCGAGTTTGTTCATAGACTTCATTTAACCCCATCAAGAACTTTGTTACCCTACTTCTCTCCTGAATTTTTTCCCACAAACCAACATCATTACATTCACATTTACCACAAGTATATATAGGCAACTACATATAGTTATTATATTCCTCCTAAAGAATAACTAATTTATATAGTAATTACTCACATCCATAGAATCTTGTTGAATCGAACTTTGTTCAATTCATATACATGAGGCATATAATCATACATGAATCATGACATAAGATTCTTCCAAATTGTCTCAGTTGTTGACATAAACAAAAGACTATGGTCTATCTTTTTGGATACATAATTCATTAACTAAGTCGCTACCATATCATTGTATCGAGATCATAAACCATCATCTCTATGATCATTAGCAGGATTAGAGATATTACCATCTATGAATCCAAACTTGTTGCGGACATTTACTGACATCCATACAGAACGAACCATAAATGAAAATCGGAACCATATTCCAGCCGATCAGAAACTAAGATCAGCCAGCATGATCTGAAGCGTGAAGAGTATGGATTTTCATACTGATCAAGAAGTAGAGGTCGATTATACGGTATCGAAGTACTGTGATTAAGCGATCCCATTGCAAGAGATGGATATCAATGAAGAAATATCAAGCCATAAAAGAAGAAATGACGATGATCAAGATCAAAAGAAAAAAAGAATTTGAAACAAAAAGATTCGCGAAAGACGCTAAATGAGTTCAATCTCTGTAAATACAAAACGAATTATGAAATTGAAGATCGATGGAGTGATAAGAGCATTCATTTTAAAGATCAATAGCTCAACTTTATAAAAAAGTGAGAAAAAAACTTGAAACTTAAAATAATAGAAAGTTGTTATCGCTTTAATACCATATTTAAAAAAAAAGTGATTAATTATATATTTTTATTATCTATAATCAATGTAAAAATGTTAATAATATATATACATGATTAACGCAAAAAAAATAAAAAAATCTTTAACCAATAGTCTAATTTATGTAAACTAATCTGGTATATGTATCCTAATATTATTCAATTATTTAGATTCTTCCAATCCAAAAACTCCCAAATTTATCACTTAAAGAAAAAGGAGATTCCTCCGCATAATATGTTATACATGTCTCCTATATATATAAACATTTTTTCGAATATATATAACTTAATCATCTATTTGGTTTCATAAAAAAAAGAATAATATATAACTTATTTTCTCCTTTAAAAGCAAGATTTTATGTCAAATATACGATTAAGGTGGCCGAAGTTAATCTTTTTTGGAACAAATCTTTCATTACTTAAACTAAAACTTTTCTCAATCCTGATGGGATGAGTTTAACGCTAATAATAAAACGGCCTTAGATTCAGCTTTAGAATTTTCTAAGAGAGCAATAACGAGAAAGATATAGAATCCAAAGTGTTGCCAATAACACGAAGGGCATAGAGCAAACCTTCAAGTTCAACACGGTGGACTGGTGGCAGTAGTTAATTATGTGATATATTCCATAGTCTCCAGCTGCCCCCCACTAATTTTACCACCCATTTACATTTTGTATATATGCTGATATATTTTTTCCAGACGCGTGAAAAAGAGAATATTATGCTATATACGGACATACGTGTGTTTACATATAGGTGTGTATCTCTGTCACACTGTGTGTTGTCACTCACAATTCGAATGCGCGTGGACCTTGTGATAAGGAGAAAACACTTGTTCTATATTTACTTTTTACTACGTGTGTTAACTGTAAGAAAAAAAAAACATATTGCATGTTGGAATTATCTGAAGGTAATATGCGTGTACGGCAAAAAGAATGTAATATGCATGCGTGCCTGTTGGAATTATCTGAAGGTAACAACAAGAGACTTCTCTCTCTGCGATGGAGAGAGCACCGGAGGCTCACCGCCTCTCCGATTTCTATCTTTTGCCGGCGGTGCACCTTCGGATTCAGGATTTTTTTTCTGATTGTTCGATTTTATCAAACTTTATCTTTCAGATCGGTGTGATCTTTTTTTCCTGGTTTGTTCTTCCGATCTTCGACCGATGCTATTAGCTGTAATAAAGTTCAGGGTTTCGATCGGATCTTTGTTTTGAGTGTGTTTATATTTCATCTTTCTTCCCAATAAGTCATGTTGATGTTTAGGGCTGGCTGCTTTCGTCCGATGTTGGACTTCTGGTTTTCCGGGCTTTGCCCTTATGTCGCGCTCCCTTTCTTGTTTTCGCCGATTTAGTTTCTGATCTCTCTCGCCTCCGCTTTCGATCCCCCTTTCTCTTGGATTAATATCGTCGCTGATCCATCGCTTTGAGGAAAGCTTTTGATGGAAATCGATGAGTCTCTGATCTCATCAACGGTGGCGCCTCCATGGTCTGGTTTGATTCCGGCGGAGTTTGCTTGTTACTGTTCTTCTCTTTGATGCAGGTACTTATCGGCGCTTCGGGATGCGATTTGACCGGCAAATGGTCTTGCGCTTCTGCCAGAGAGTGTTCCGGGTAGTATGGCGGCGTTATCCTCCACGACCTCCGACTGGAATCCGGCAGTGCTTCTTCCTCTGACACGTATTGCATGCCCTCTTCCCCGCAGAGTTCGCCACGTATTGCTTCTGCTGCGTGTCGCTTTTCTTCTTTGTGGGCTCTTCTTGGGCCGTTGTGTAATGTGTTGGTTTCCTCTCTGTCGGACCTTGGCCTATTTGTACATTTACCGCCTTTTGACCCTTTAATCAATGGTTGACAAAAAAAAAATATATCTGAAGGTAATATGAAGACGACAAAAATAGGAATTAATCTGAAGGTAATATGAGTCTTAATCTCCCCGGCAGGGATTAACATTTACTGATAATTTATATGGTGTTAAGAGCATTTTCATTAAGGATTTTTTTTTAAGAAAAAATATTAAAAAATTAAAAAAATTAAAAAAATAAAATAAAAAATAAGAAGAGAAAATGAAATAGGGTTTTCAGCAATTTAATAAGGAAAAAACTTTTGAGAACCTCACAATACATACATGTATCATTATTTAATTGGTTCAAATTTTTCTTTAATTTTATTTTAAGTTATATAACTAAATAATAAATTAAATTGTTGAAACTTTTAAAATGAAGTTCTAACTGATATAGATGCTCTAACAAAAAAAATTTCACCGGAACACAAACTAGGAATATTAAAACCAACACTTACACCAAACTACTAAACTATATACAACTTGTTGTTTTGTAATAATTAATTGCTAGCTGAAAAAAAAAAATTCTAGTTGTGTTATTATAGTAACAGTCTTTAGAAACATTTACAAATCTACTCTATTTCTCCTTTAAACTATATTTTAGAATAAAATTTTAAATTTTTATTTTATTTTTCATTTTAAAATAATGTAAACTTACTAAAAATCAGTAATTAGGTTGAAAAAGGATTAATAAGACAATCCCAGAAGTCACATGATCAAAGTCAATAAGAAAATGTCTTCTTTCCTAAGAAAAATTAATTTAGTTTGATTTAGATCCCAACTTTAAAAAATATATAGATCCACAGATCTCGAATCTTTTTATATTCATATATATCAATATATATATATATATATATATATATATATAATGTAAATTTTATTTTTGAATATTTTTTTTTAGTCTTGATTTTTTTTTGAAATAATTATTTAACTTTTAAATATTTTATATATATCTAAAATAAATATTTATAGTAATAATTTATAATTAGAGTTTATTTTGTAAAATGATCCTTAATTTTTAAATCTTATTTTATGATAAAATTTTAAATATTATTTATAATTTAACTTTTAGTTAATTGATCATTTGTATAAAAAATATAGTACTTGTGATATTTAAACTAAAGTGGACTAAGTTTTGTTATTTTTGTTTGATGTAATGTTGTTTTTTATTTTATAAATGTTTATTTTAGATAATATAATAATTTATGGAAATTTGTAAAATAATAAAATAAGTGAATTAAATTATATCTATGTATATGAAATATATTATTAATAAAATAAAATTAAAATAAAACAAAATATTAAAATAAATAATATATTGAAAAAAAATTGAATTCTATTTTAGAATGACCCTGTTTTAGAATACAAAAATATATTTGAAGATAGCAGCAGCAAATTTATGTTATATGGCTATGTTATTTTCTTCAGCTGGAAACTGCGTCTAGAAACATCATCCAGATGCAGTTTCTGAATGTTGCATCCAGATGTAGTTTTTTTGTCCATTTAAAAATTGCGTTTGAAAACTGCATTCGGATGTAGTTATGTTTCTTTGTGTGTTTGTGTATAGTAGATGGATGCATTATTTTGCGGTTTTAGCGGAAAAACGCGATTTTACGTTTTTGAAGGAAAAAAAAAGATTTTGTAGTTTTGGCGGGAAAACACGATTTAACGGTTTATGCGGGAAAACACGATTTTGCGGTTTTTGCGAAAAAACGCGATTTTGCGGTTTTAGCGGGAAAACACGATTTTGCGGTTTTGGCAGGAAAACGTGATTTTCGGTTTTGGCGAGAAAACGCGATTTTGCGGTTTTGGTGAGAAAATGCGAAACGTGATTTTGCGGTTTTGGTGGAAAAACGCGATTTTGCAGTTTTTGTGGGAAAACTCTATTTTGCGGTTTTGGCAGAAAACGCGATTTTGCAGTTTTGGCAAGAAACCTTGATTTTGCAGTTTTGGCGGGGAAATACGATTTTGCAATTTTGGGGAAAATCACAATTTTGCGGTTTTAGCAGAAAATCACAATTTTGCGGTTTTTGCGGTTTTTGTGGAAAAACAAAATTTATTTGTTTTGGCGGGAAATCGCTATTTTATGGTTTTAGCGAAAAATACTATTTTAAAAAAAATGAGAGTATTTTATATTTTTGGTAATCAAGACGCACTTTGGTGCTTCTCAACTCAATTTTCAAATGCATCCAGAATTTCCAACTATTTTGAATGCAATATCTGATTTTTTGTATCTGGATGCATTTCTTAAGTACCAGTAGAAGAAGAACATCTTATTTTTGCAATTAGATGCAGTTTCTCAACACACAAAAGAACATCACCTATATGTAAACACAACAAAGAGCTTATCAAACTTCCCCATCCCCGCCCCGTAGAAGTGATTAAGATCAAATGGCATTAGGATAATAAGCGATATGTCACGAGCATGAGGGGCACTATTTTTGTTTTTAGCATGTCGCTGTTAAACACTCGTATTACATCACTTATACGTAGTTCACTGAAATGCTGATTAGATACAAAACTTTTATATAATTGAGAATATGTTTAGGAATTAAAGGTTTGGTTTTTTAATTACAATATGAATTTTATTTATATTTTACTTAAATTTCTATATAATTTGAAATGATCCTGTATACTAGACCAACGAAAAATGGTAGATAACCCAGTGCAGGCTCATTTAGAAACAAGACTCAGAGCCATAAGAAAAAAAAGAAAATACTTAGGTTCATCCCTAGAGGTGAACCCAATTGTTCACCTTCTCTTTTTTAACCAATAAAAATATGCCATATAATATTATTTTTTAATAAAATTATAAAATTAAAATTAAGGAATTAAAGACATTCAAATATTTTAAGGACCCTTTGAATGTAAACCTTTGGGGTTTAAGGTTTAGGGATTATGGTTTATGGTATAGGGTTTAAGCTCTTTGGATTTAGGGTTTAAGCTCTTTGGGTTAGGGTTTAAGGTTTAGGGATTAGAGTTTAGTTTTTTATTTTTAAAATTTTACATGTTGGGTTTAGGGATTAGGGTTTATGGTATAGGGTTTAAGCTCTTTGGGTTTAGGGTTTATGGATTAGAGTTTAAGCTCTTTGGATAAGGGTTTAGAGTTTAGGGATTAGGGTTTAGTTTTTTTATTTTTTTAAGATTTACATATTAGATTTAGGGATTAGAATTTAGTTTTAATTTTTATATTTTAGGTTCAAATTATCGTTTAGGATTTATGGTTTAAAATTTAGGGTTTAGAGATTAAGATTTAGGTTTTAGTATTTTTATAAAAATTTATTTTTAAATTTTGTCCGAAATAAAATATATTTTTTTTTCGTTTTTTATTTTTTTATTCTTAAAACATTTTTAAAATTTTAATTATTTTTAATATTTGATTATGTGGAATTATTTGATTGGTTAGAAAAGGTGGAGGTGAACAAAAGAATTCATATCTAGGGGTGAACCCAAGTATTACAAGCCTCTTAATACATTTTTTTTTTATAAAATGCAAAGACAAAAAAAAAATTATTAAGCTGCAGAATTTTTAAGCTCTCTATTTATTATTACCACTTGCTACTTCTTTCCAAAGTTTCCAAATTTCTACCGTCAAGCTTTTAAAAAGAACGACATCTAAAAGAGATTAGTGATGGATGAATATATAATTTTATTTTCTTCTGAATATATGAATTTATCTTTTCAAATATGTAAACGTAAATTGATAAAATTTAACATTACTATATATAATATCATATTAGAGCCGCTTTTTCTCTCTTTTAGAAAGAGGAAATTTGTTCTCTTGATCTGATCTTATTTTTCAGAAGAGAAATTGGAGCTCGATTCGCGATTTTGCTATCACATTTTTCTATGAATATATGTGCTTTGGATTTTTTATGATCTCGGTTTGTTCTCCATCTTTCTTTGTCTAGATCCGAGATCTTTTTTCCTCAAACCCTGTGTTTTTTCTTGTTCTTGCTCTCAATAATTGCAGGAGTTGATTTCTATGACTTGCTTACTTGTCCGATCTATCGTATCTAGTTGGAATTTGTTGGTTTCTCTTGCTCACGCGCTTTTGATCTGGCTTCTTCTCTCTCTTCTCGCCATCTGATATCTGGTCTTTCTTTGCTATGTTCTGAATCCTCCGTTTCGTCTGGATTAATATCGCTTTCGTGCCATTGCGTTAGAGGACATGCTTCTGATGGAATCTGTTAAGTCTTTGAACCTACGGTGACGGCGTCTCCATGGCCTCGGTGATCTTTGGTGGAGTTGCAGTGATTGTTTTTCATTTGATGCAGATGATTTAAGATGGTCATTACGGGAAGCTTCAATCAGTATGTGGTCCTTAGCAGTTACAGTGAATAGGTTTGGCGAGGTCCGGCTTCGTTTTCCTTCACGGTAGTCTGTTGCCTCACGACGATTCGTCGGATGAGTGATAGGTGTGTTGCATGCCGTCTTCAAACTCGAGTTGACACGTTGTGGTCTAATCTTCAGCCACTATTTTTGTAACCCGAGTTGCTCGGATAGTTTCATTGTTATGGGCTTCGGCCCATTTGTAATTTTACGCTTTGATCTATGAATGTTACTCATGTTGACAAAAAAAAATTATATAAAAATTTTGGTATAGCGCAAAATAAACTATAATATTTTTTTTACTAAAAATATTTTCTGATACAAATTTCACATAAATTAAAAAGAAAATCTTAACTAAAACAATATGTTCTTTTATTTAATAATTAATTATAGATGATACGGTTTATATTTAATCAATCAATTAGCCATTTGTACATACTAACTAATTCATTTATACACTAGATAACAATAATAATGTAATGCAATGGTCAAAGATTGTGTTTTGGCCCATGCACACTCAAATTTGTAAAGACCAAAGCAGCGTGATTGAGAGATACGGCGTCGGTACGTTCAAACTGGTCATTATTAGCATCTTTGATTGCTCAATAAATGCTCTGATATAGTGAATGAGAAAGCTCATCATTATCAAATTCGATTATTATTTTCAGATTAGTTTAATATACAGTAGTACTCTTTTTTTTTTGTCACAAATAATGTACAGTAGTACTCATTCGAGTATAAATACTAGTCAAAGGTTTCGTTCTCTTGTGAAAAGTTTATCGGTCCAGTAGATTATTAAAAATTCACTAATGATTGTATATTGTATGGAATTCGACTTTAGTTCAATGAAGTCAAACAACATAAAACTTTTAAGCATGGTATAAATAGACTTGTTTGTCATGACTCATCATGATTATGCATATCAAATATAAAACTATCTATCTTGAACATAGTATAAGTAGATACATCATACATGTGTCGTAAATCTTCATTATAGAATCTTCTACAAATGGTTTTTGTTCAGGATTAATTATAATGTTTGTATGTGTATCCGTTTTTAAGAGGCAAAAGCCTGGAGTGTGCCATCTAAGAGAAGGACCATATTGACTACCAATTAATAAACATTCTAATAGACTTAGAGACGACGACCCGATTACTTCGTTAAATCTCAATTCTCAAATTCTTACTGATGATGATAGCCTCAAGCCTCAATAAATTATAGTTGATGTAACGCATGTGCACACTAGAATTTCAAATGATTAGTCGCTAGAACGTGTTTATAAATTTATGCTAAATCAAGGATTACTTAGCGTGTAAACTATGAGTGTATTGAGGCAACGCATCATGTGACTAATTTAACTTTCGCTATAAACAAACCGACAACAAATTGTGGATTTTTTTGGCTCTTACCCAATATATATGGTTGACTGAATAACAATGATTTTGTTTTTGATGTATTAAGCATTTTTTTACACGTTAATGGTTTTAATTTGTTTTACTGCTTTTGAAGATCAATAATTGTATTTTGTTGTGGCCTTAATTAATGGTATTTGTCGTGTTTCTCAAATACTATCATGTTTTGCTATTATTATGCCATTACCAAAAAAATATGTTTTTGGCATTAGCTAAATTACTTCTAATTAGTACTACTTCTTTTAGTTACTAGTAGTTTAATACTCCAATGTTACTAGTCAAAACCATAGTCAATTTGTTATCTTATTTTATATAAAAAGAGTTTTCGTTAGAAGATATAATCAATTAATTGCTTTGAATTGTTGACATGAAAAAGGATGTTAAGAGACCCACACGGAATGAAGCAGCAGTAATGTTACCTCCAATTTCCCACACAAACAAACCCTTTTTAACACTAAATGTGTCAATGGGAAACACACACACACAAGTCAGAAAACTTCTTCTTTTGTTTTTTTTCTCTCCCATTTTAGCCAGCAAACTCATACATTTAATTGTTAGTTGATGGATTCAAGTCCCTTTCTTTTACAGTATTGTATTCAATTTTTATGTTTGTATATAAAACACAAATGATCGGTCCTTCTCCTTCATGTTTTCAAACTTCTCGTTTGTAGCGTTTCCAAATCCAAATGGGATCCGCAATCTCAGGATAAGAGAGTGAGACATGTAATGCAAACAGTAGCGAATCTAGAAATTTTCATTATAGAAACTATAACTACAGATCTCAAAGGGCAAATTAAACTAAATTTTCCAAAACTAATTATTTTTTAGTAAACAAAATCCAGTTTTTATAAAATGTATATGGGGCACCCTCCCTTGTTGCATGTAGCTTCCCTACTGAACGTGACTAAGATTACAAGTGCAATGAAAAATGTCTAACGAAGCAAAAAAAGAAAAAAAAATCTAACGAAGCATGGATAAAAGAAAAATAAAATGACGACAAGATAAACCATGCATCTTTTTTATGGGCTGTACAATTTGTTATTGTATCAGCATTTTCTTGTGTCTTCGAATCTGGAGCTTTGTATTTGCCGATTTGGGAGTCATCATATGCAGGCTTAGACCTAGCTTAAAAATTGTTGGGCTTCAGGCTTCAAAATATACTTTAAAAAGTATGAGGACATCATTTCTATTTAGACGTAGTGGGCCAACTCTTCTCTACTTCTTACTCAAGTCTTTGGTTCAATTTCAAACCTTCAATTTCCAAAATATTTGCTGATTTTTTCTGCTTCCTTTAAGCCCAATAAAAGCAGGGCTATGTTGGATATGGGTTTAACACATATCCATAAGCCCATTGGAAATCTAATTAAATCAACTATGTCATTTCGGCCCAAGAAGACAAGCCCGCTAAGGAGTCAACAGCCCAATAAAGAGTCAGCGCCCAAGCACTATAAATAGGACCCTTCACTCTTCATTTAAGAGGAGATTGTAACTTGCGACAGGTCGAGCTACTTCTATAAAGCTCCGACCTCGAGTATTGTTTAGTGAGCACGTCATTCGACGGACTCACACCTCGTACCATCCTGCTCATTGCTCGGCTCCGGCCTTAAGATCAATAAAGAATCATTTCGTCCTCACTTTGTATTTATATTTCACCCCGTAGTTCAGACATTCCAGACCGCAACTCGTAATATTGATTAGGTCGGATTTCTGTAACAATAATTGGCGCCGTCTGTGGGGACGGATAAACTTCTTTACAATCTAAGACGAAGCCGAGATGACAGGACCATCGTCAACGGATAACGACCCAAAATCGCCTGAGCAAACCCGAAGTCCACTCGCTCCAAGCTCGGAGTCACCAATGTCACCAATTAACGCCGGAACCGGCCAAACTAGGACTGCCAACACGCATCAAGACGGAGCGCACTCAAACGATCAAAGCCAAGACGTCTCCTCTCTCATAAGAATGTTAATGGCCCGAGTCGGCGAGATGACCAAAGACAACAATGCTCGCCTCGACGTGCTAACAAGCAATCAAGACTCGTGTAGAGAACGGATCAATTACCTGCAGACCGCCGGTTTCCAAGCGTCCCAAGCAACCGAAAACCATATCCCGCGGCTTCCAAGGGTCCTGTTCGGAGAGACACCACCTCTGAACACCGAATCTAGCAGACGACCAACTATCCACCTAGAACTGCCACCAACCGGACACACCCAAAACCAGAGCGAAGGTCACAGAAATAGTGAGCTCGAATCACTCAAGATTCAATTGGATAACATGACGTTGAAGGTTCACAAAGCGACCAGCTCAGCCCCCGAAATAGACAGGGTCCTGAAAGAAACCCAAAACACACCATTCACGAGTAAGATAACAGGTACACCAGTCAAACACCCCGGGAAGATCAAGCTGCCTACTTACGACGGCTGCTCGGATCCGCGACAGTACTTGACGGCCTTCACTATCGTGATGGGACGAACCCAATTTTCACCAAAAGAGCGCGACGCCGGCTTCTGTCAGTTGTTCGTAAAAAATCTGAGCGGAGCCGCCCTCAACTGGTTCTCGCGGCTGGAAGCCAACTCCATCGACATCTACCATCAGCTAACGACCACCTTCCTTAAGCATTACTCCATGTTCATCCAGGAAGAAGCCTCTAGCGCGGACCTCTGGGCCGTAAGCCAAGGGCCGAAAGAACCCCTCAGATCCTACATCGGCAGGTTCAAAGTTATCATTTCAAAGATTACGGTAACGGATAATGAAGGACTCCCAGCACTAAGAAACGGACTTTGGTATGAATCGCATTTTCGCGACGAGCTGGCCATAAACAAGCCACAAACCCTTGAGGACGCCCTCCACCGAGCGGCCATCTTCGTTGAGATAGAGGAGGAGAAGGATCTACTCGCCAAGAAGTTCGCCTCAGGCAAGAAAGGCAAGGATACAGCCCCAGACAGCCCTGATGACAAGGGAAAGAAAGCCACAACATGCTATGTTGGCGAGCAACATCAGCAGGCAAGCCAACAAACGTTCCAACAACCAGGACGCAGCCAGACGAGCCACCAGCAAGGTCGACCATGGTACAAGTACGTACGGTCTGACGACCAGGAGAAAACTTTCTATAATTTCCACCAGCGCTCCGGGCATAGCACCGCTGAATGTCGGCATCTCCAAAACCTCCTGTTCGGCGAATATCAAAAAGGGGTAACAAACATAACAAACCGCAGCCCCCCATCGGTGTCCCCCGGGAGTCGAGAAACACCGCGGTAGCCTAAAAACGAAGGAGAGCGATTCAAGTTAATCCAAGAGGAAAAAGCAAGGCAAGTAAGCCAACAAAAGACAGAACAAAGCGACATAGACACAGAACCACCAAAGCGAGCCTGCGACGACGAGGAAGAGGATACACCCACTCCCAAAAAACGAATCAACATGATCATGGGGGGGCTCCCCACCTGCAACGACTCAGTGAGATCGATAATGACCTATAGCCGAAAGGCCGGCGCACACCAACTATGGAATAGGGACGTCCCCGAGGAGCTGAAACCAGGAACGGAGATCACCTTCAGCGTGGAAGACGAAGAGGGCCTCGACAAGCCACACAATGACCCACTCGTCATCGAAATCCAGATTTGCGACTGTGAAGTCACCAAGGTTCTAATCGACACTGGAAGCTCTGTCGACCTCATATTTGAAGAAACCCTGCAAAGGATGGAACTCCGTGACTATAGGATGAAGCGTTCGGAGAAGCCCCTCACCGGATTCGCCGGAGACACCACCACGACGATCGAGACCATCAAACTGCCAGTGCACGTCGGGCGTCTGACATAGTTCGTCAAATTCGTCGTTATAGACCGACCTGCAATTTACAACGTAATCTTGGGGACCCCTTGGATCCACGCTATGAAAGCGGTACTTTCAACGTACCACCAATGCATAAAATTTCCAATACCGGGAGGAATCTTCACACTCCTCGGCAGCCAGAAAATCTCAAGGTATTGCTTCACGGTGGAATGCAGAGTGCGACAAGCATCATGCTTAATATCGGAAAAAGCGGTCGCCACTTCGCCCCAGACAAATAAAGGCAAAACCCGCACCCCAACAAAGGTATGACGAGCATCACACCCACAAATAAAACGTCCTAATTCTACTCAATCCGCATCTAGATATATATGCTAGTAATCGAGCTACGACTTAGAATATGTAACTAGAACTACGCTCGGCTTGATCTCTCTACGGGGAGTACGTAGGCAACCTATGTAAGGTGCATCCACTATTATAGTTTTCAATATCAAAGCTTTCATGCATTTTATACAACCTAGCTTATAAATAACTAACAATCGACATTCTGGCCAAATGTTCGATCCAATAAACACGTGTCCCATGCACAGTGGCATAGCGTTACATCGTCGTTTTAACGACATAAGCCGGGGCAAGACCCGCACGAGTCCTTAGAAAACGTTTTGTGAGCCGGACCTCCTCCGCATAACTATTCAAGGACTTCACAGGATAAGCCGAGCATGTACTCGCACCTAGATAACTAAGCAGATGACGAGGCAAGCCGAGCCAATGCTCGCACTCATAAACTTCTGTATAAATAGGCGAGCTTTGAAAATCAAAAACAGGATAAGCCGAGCACGTACTCGCACCTATATTTGACCTCGCCCAAAGCCGAGAAACGACTCGCACACGAAAACAAAAAAAAAACGCGTTCTCCACTCGAAACGTGCTCGGATTGCCCGAAATATTGACATCGGCATTCTGGCCAAATGATCGATATAATTGAAACGCGTCCCAAGGCGCAGTGGCATCGTGCCACGTTGTCAATTTTGATAACAACTAAGTCGGGGCCAGACCCCCACAAGTCGTCAGAATAGATTGGCTAAGCCGAACCTCCATCGCGCAGTCCAATTCTGAGACTTCACAGGATAAGTCGGGCACGTACTCGTACCTAAAAACTAACAAATGACAGGGTAAGCCGAGCCCAAGCCCGCACCTTAAAAACATTTGTATATAAGGCGAAGACAATTCGTACTTAAGAAATCTTAAAGAGGACATGTCAAAAACTGAACTTGCCCTCGCTAACGCTCCAAATATCTTTCAAACAAAAACAATCACACCTAAGAGTGATAACAAAAAAAAACAAAAAAGGAGAGGGGCTACACCTAAAATCATTATAAATCCCAGACGGGAGAACACTATGTGGACCACCAAAAAGAAAACCAAGAATGCACGACAAGTTCGAAACTTCTCTCCTCGCCGTAAACAAACAGTCCAAAAGCCAAAATACAATGGCAAGACCAAAAGCATTCATAAAAAAATATATATATATATATATATATATATATATATATATATATATATATATATATATATATATATATATACAAGCAAGAAAGCGAACAACTAAATCATTTGGAAATTCCCAGAGCTCGCAAACCAGCAGCCACTTCGGGAGTAATGAGCACGGCGTTCGACCCATAAGGAAAATCGACTAGCGCTCCAAAGTAAACATCCACGTACCCAGAATCGCCAAGAGGAGTCATAAAAAAATCATCCTTTCTCATCTCTGGAACCGGAAGGGCGAGTAGCTCAGCTCGCAGCTGGTCGTCGTGTTCCTTTAGCCGTTTAAAACGAGCATAGGGAACCTCAAACCCCTCCTCCGCAAGAAGCTGGAGGGCACCCATCACGGCGGCAGTCTAATGCATCTCCAACAGCTTACTCATCGCTAAAGCATCGTCTCTCTTCTCAACCCTGATCTTGTAAAGACGCTCGGAAGCTTTCTCATACATTCTTCGCCTCTCAATAAGAACAGCTTCATCGCATGAAGAACGCAACTGATCACGCTCCAGCTTAAGAGATTCGACTTCAGCCTTCAAAGAGTCGACCAAACTACCACTCCGTTCCTCGGACTCCCTTTTCTCCTTCTCAAGCCTAAGGACCCGAGCCTTGAGCTCGACATTTGCAATCTCAGCCTCAACAAGCTTCTTTTGAACACCCTCGGGCCCACTCAAGGACCGTCGCAAACTCATAACCTCTTTCTTAAGGTCTTCTTCCCTGGCCTTGAACGCCTCAAGCTCCGCATCGTAAGAATCATTGAGGTGATTGGACTTAGCCAAAGCCTGACAAAACCAAGAAAAACATGGCAGCATGAGTAGAAGCTCCCTCGCGTGTCATCAAGAATGAGAAAGACCAGAAAAAAATGCTTACCATCGCAAAATGAAAATTTATGTCCTGTTAAGTCTCGACATCAAATAACCGATCGACAGGGATCATGCTAGGATGAGTCTTCAGCGACAATTGACGAAATAAATTCATACAAGAAGATCTGTCATGAACGATCAAATTAGGTCCGTCATGGCGAAAGTTGAACGAACCGTCCAGAGCTTTCAAACCCTCTGATACCTTTGAACTATCGGTCACCAACAGACCGTCCCCAATCAACGGTCCCGTCGCACGGAGCTTCCCGACGCTAGCAAGAGCCATCCAAACAACCGGGTCAACGTAATCCCCTAAGCGATCCAGTTCCGCATCAGACACCTCATCGGCCTCTGATCTACACCTTTTCCTGCCCAGGCGAGCATCACCCTCATCAAAACAAGGAGCGTCGTTCTCTTCCTCGAAAGGACCAGCATCATCAAGAGTCAGTTGATCGCAACCACCATTCCCATCCGAGAAGGATAGCTCATTTTCAACGTCCACGGGACCTTACAGCCCCCTCATAGCATCAATACCACCCCGGGTATCGACCGACAACTCTCCCTCGGCGCCAACACGACCTTCTCCAACAGAGGATGATTCAATCCTGACAATGGCTCCACCAATACCGTCGCCACTATCGCCATTACCAGCCTCGTCGACCTGACCGCCAAACGCGATAGTACTAGCAACCTGGCTTTCGACGTGGACTATCTCTCCTTCTTCAGGCTGGTTTGGAAGAACCAACGACCCCCCTTCCGCTTGAATAACCGGCCGGACATCATGATTATATTCTATATGTTTTTAGATCAAAGGAGTATCTATAACGGCAGCAAGAACCCTCTGGATGTAATCAGGCAACAAAGCATTTCTCCAACTCATCTCCGAAAAAGACTATGAGCGAAAAAGAAACCCCAAAACAAAGTTCGAAGGAAACTACACCCCCAAAAGCGGAGAAGAAGCTAATTAAGGAAGGACGATAACTCGGAGAAACGAAAACAAAACCCTAAAGCGCAATTGTCAAGAAGAGATGAGAATCGAAGGAATTGAATTTGAGAAAAGGCATCTCCTTTGTAAAAGAAATCGCGCCCTTCCGCTTTCCCGAAGAGAAAAACAAAACCAGACAAATACAGATAGAGAATATCGAAATGAGACTAACCTAATTAGATTTCCTCTTGACTTAAATACTCAAGTAAATCCGACGAGCTCAGCATCATGACTCGACAGACTGGGGGGGGGGCTATTCGTTGGATATGGGTTTAGCACCCATCCATAAGCCCATTGAAAATCTAATTAAATCAACTATGCCATCTCGGCCCAAGAAGACAAGCCCGCTAAGGAGTCAACAACCCAAGGAAGAGTCAGCGCCCAAGCACTATAAATAGGACCCTTCACTCTTCATTTAAGAGGAGATTGTAACTTGCGAGAGGCCGAGCTACTTCTATAAAGCTCCGACCTCGAGTACTGTTTAGTGAGCACATCATTCGACGGACTCACACCTCGTACCATCTTGTTCATTGCTTGGCTCCGGCCTTAAGATCAATAAAGAATCATTTCGTCCTCACTTTGTGTTTATATTTCACCCCGTAGTTCAGACATTCCAGATCGCAGCTCGTAATATTGATTAGGTCGGATTTCTATAACAACAGGCTAGTAATGTGTTTGGTTTATCTTGTGACAAAGAGACCCAAATCCCTTAAAACTGCAAAAATTCAACTCAGTGTTCGCGAGTTTTGTACCCATGTGTACCGTCTGTACAGCGAAAGTAACAAAAACCAAGATACGCTGATGACCAATATAACAAGAAAAAAATGTATATATATAAACAAAAATATATATAAAAATAAAAAATAAAAAATTATATATATAACAAGAACCATAACAAAGAGACCCAATAAGAACATGATAAGCTGACTTTTCCTTTGGCCTATTGTAAGAAGAAAAAGAGAAGTGGTTGTATGATAAGGAAGCAGGAAAAAGAGTTAACTTAGAAAAGTGGCTAAGTGTGAAGATCATGAAGATAGCTATAAGTGTATATCGGGTCTTGTAAAACACTCTAGTATATAAAGAGTGTTGACCATTGTAACGAGATAACAAGAAATAACAGAATTGTTTTTCATTCAATCTACTTTTTCTCTCCAGTTTATCTTCTTCCTCTCGTCATTATGTTTCACTGATATGTTATCAGAGCACTTTGCTCCGTTTCGTTCGCAATCCATTTTGCGATCCTGATTCCTCTTTCAATTCATCTGAATCTGTTGTTCTTCACAAATCAGCTGAGGTCAACGTCTTGCGAAGGTTTCCATTTCGAAATTGCGGCGTCGTACTAAGAGACATGGCAAAGAATCGGCTGAGAAGATACCAGAATCAGCTCAATCTTCCAGGATTAAACCAGAATCACAGTACATTCACCGTTTGTGGATCCAAGAACTCGGATTCCACCATATCCAAACATCGATTTCAACGATATCAATTACTCTCCGTATGCGATTTCGAATGGCGATAGTCCCGGTTCTACAATCATTTCTGAGATATTCGATGGTACGAACTATTCTTCTTGTAAAATTGCGATGTTTGTTGCATTAGATGCCAAGAATAAGATTGCTTTTGTAGACGGTTCTTTACCAAGACCTCCTGTTCATGATCCGAGTTTTAGGATATGGTCTAGATGCAACAGTATGGTTAAATCTTGGATTCTAAACTCAGTAACCAAGGCAATCTACAAGAGTATTCTTAGGTATAACGATGCCGCAGAGATTTGGAAAGATTTGTTGACTCGGTTTAACATCACTAATCTTCCACGATCGTATCATCTGACGCAACACATTTGGTCTTTGCAACAAGGAACAATGAGCTTATCTGAGTATTACACAGCTTTGAAAACTTTATGGGATGATTTTGATGGAGCAGACTGTACATCGGCGTGTTTGTCTTGCAAATATTGTACTGCTACTGCAATAAAGACTGAACATGCCAAAATTGTGAAGTTCTTGGCAGGCGTGAATGAGTCTTACGCGACCATTAGAAGCCAAATCATTATGAAGAAGACTGTTCCAGATCTAGCTGAAATATACAACTTGTTGGATCAAGATCACAGTCAGAAGAATCTTATTAGTGTTGTGAGTAATGCTTCTACATTCAACGTTACAGTCACTCCACCATCAGACCAAATTGCAGTCAATGCCACTCAAGCTTCATATCAGTAGAATCCAAGGAAAAATAAAACTGATATGTGCTCATTGTGGATACATTGGTCACACTGTTGACACTGGCTATAAGATTCATGGTTATCCCCATGGTTTTAAACACAAACCGAAGAATCCAGCTCATCCTGAGAAGCCTAAACCAGTTGTTGCTAGTCTTGCTTTAACAGATGGAAAACAAGGCATTGGCACATGCATTGGAGCAAATGGAATAGCTGATTTGGTTGGAAATATGTCGAAGACACAAATCTAGGATGTGATAGCATACTTCAGTACTCAGTTAAACAAGCCTACACAACTAATCACAGTAGCATATGTTGCAACTATAAGTGGTATTGATGGTTATGAGCTTGACGGATTTGCGTTTGATGGTATCTATCTATCCATTCCTAATCTATATTTTATTGGAGTTTTGACAACCACTAGCAAAGTACTGAATAATCATCTTTGGATCATAGATAGCGGTGCTACTCATCATGTTTATTTTGATAGAAATTTGTTTGACAGCTTATATGATGGTCTTAGTTGTTCAGTCACTCTGCCCACTGGTATGAATGTCAGGATTGCAGGGATTGGGAAGATCAAGTTGAATGATAATATCACACTGACAAATGTGTTGTTCATACCATAGTTTCGATTGAATCTGCTCAGCATAAGTCAATTGACAAGAGATCTGAAGTCAAGAGTTTATTTTGATGAGACTTATTCTGTTGTTCAGTATCATACCAGGGAGCTGATGAATGGACAGGGTAATCAAATAAGAGGATTATATGTTCTAGATACAAGACACAGTCAATGTACTAGTCCAGAAAATATATCTTCTATTACTCATAGTCCACAAATTTCTGATGTTGTTAATAATGCCTTGTGGCACAGTCGGTTAGGGCATCCTTCTTATGATAGGATTGATGTTCTTCAAGAAACACTTGGTTTACCGAAAAGGAATAAAAATGAGTTTGATCACTGTGATATTTGCCAGAAAGCAAAACAGAAGCATCTTCCATTTTCTTTTCAGGACAACAAGTCAGATCATCTGTTTGATTTAATCCACATTGATACTTTGGGACCATTTGCTGTAGAGACTCATGAAGGTTATAGATATTTACTCACAATAGTTGATGACTATAGTCGAGCAACCTGGATTTATCTAATGAAGACAAAGAGTGAAGTTCTGCAAATATTTCCAGACTTCATACAGATGGTCAAAACCCAATATCAGAAGTGTGTTAAGGCAGTCAGATCAGACAATGCTCCTGAGCTAAAGTTTGAAAAACTGTTCAAAGAAAAGGGTACTATTTCATTCCACTCCTGCCCTGAAACACCACAACAGAACTCAGTGGTGGAGAGAAAGCTAACACATTTTAAATGTGGCAAGAGCATTGTAGTTTCAGTCACATCTTCCTCTGGAATTTTGGGGAGATTGTATTCTTTCTGCAGTGTTTCTAATCAACAGGTTGCCAACACCTCTCTTATCAAACAAATCACCTTTTGAACTACTTCATTCTAAGGCACCTGATTATTCTTCATTAAAAGTTCTCGGATGCTTATGCTATAAATCTACAAGTACTCAGCACAAGCACAAATTTGAACTGAGAGCTAGAGCGTGTGTGTTTTTTGGATACCCTGCAGGATACAAAGGATACAAGCGACTTGATCTAGAGTCCAATAAGATACACATCTCTAGACATGTGGTTTTCTTTGAGACAACATTTCCTTTTGCAAAAGAAGATAGTCGTCCAAGGGATATTTTTAAAATATCAGAAGCAGAGATGGTAGTTGAGAAATCTGCATCTCTTTCAAAGAGTCAATCAAAACCACCAGCTCATCTCCAAGACTACTACTGCAATGCTATTCCAGATGTTTCTAAAGATATAAGGTACCCCATATCTGCTTATATCAACTATGCAAAACTCTCTGAGAAGTTTAATGCATACATATGTGCTATCAACAAATATCTGGAACCTGCTACCTATGCTCAAGCTAGGAAAACAAAAGAATGGCTAGATGCCATGGATATGGAGATTGATGCTTTGGAAGGAACAAATACTTGGACAGTATGCTCTTTACCCACAGGAAAGATTCCAATTGGTTGTAAATGGGTATACAAAGTGAAGTTGAATGCAGATGGAAGCTTAGAAGGAAATAAAGCAAGATTACTTGCCAAAGGATATACTCAAAAGGAGGGTTTGGATTATGTTGACACCTTCTCACCTGTAGCAAAATTGACAACAGTGAGGATGCTTCTTGTTGTATCAGCTGCTAAGAATTGGAAATTGCATCAATTAGATATTTCAAATGTATTTCTACCTGAGAATGATGTGCTTAAACTTCAAAAATCTTTATATGGTCTCAAACAGGCTTAACGCCAATGGTATTTGAAGTTCAGCACAACATTGTTGAATCTTGAATTCCAGAAATCACACTCAGATCACACTCTCTTCACTAGGAAATAAGGTAATATCTTCATTGCACTATTAGTGTATGTTGATGATATAGTGATTACTAGTAATAGTGATGAGGCTGTGGCTCAACTGAAGATTGATTTGACAAAAGCTTTTAAGCTTAGAGACTCGGGTCCTCTGAAGTATTTCCTAGGTTTGGAAATAGCTAGATCTAAGAAAGGAATCTATGTGTGTCAAAGAAAATATACACTAGAGTTGTTGGATGAGACTGGTCTTTTGGGTTGTAGACCATCTACCATTCCTATGGAACCGAGTATAAAGCTGTCACAAGATAGTAAAGAGCCAGAGCTTGAACATCTAGAGAAATATAGGCGATTGATAGGCAAGTTAATGTATTTAACTATCACAAGACCAGATATTACATATGCTGTCAATAAACTGTCAATACTCTGCCTCTCCAAAGGGTTCACACCTCAAGGCTGCTCACAAGATTGTTCAATATTTGAAATGAACTATCGGTTTGGGTTTATTCTATCCATCCACATCTGATTTAAAGCATAAAGCCTTCACTGATGCTGACTGGAACTCATGTCTTGATTCTCGGAGATCCACTTCAGGTACATGTATGTTCCTCAGTGATGCTTTAGTCTCATGGAAGTCAAAGGACAAGAAACTATTTCATGCTCGTCTGCAGAATCTGAATATAGGGCCATGGCCTTAGCAAGCCGGGAAATCGACTGGCTTCTGAAGCTTCTGTTATAGTTACAAGCTCCTCAAGCTTCTGCAATTCCTCTGTTTTGTGATTCTACAGCTACCATACACATTGCCAATAAAAATGTGTTCCATGAACGCACAAAGCACATAGAAAATGACTGTCATGTTACAAGAGAACACATTGACAAAGGCATTTTGAAGACAATGCATGTGAAGACTACTTCTCAGCTTGCGGATGTATTAACCAAACCGTTATTCCTTACATTGTTCAATTCTCTTATTTGCAAGATGAGTTTAGTTTCTATCTACGCCTCATCTTGAGGGAGGATATAAGTGTATATCGATTCTTGTAAACCGGATACACAATTTTAATGAGAGATTGAACCAAACCACTCTAGTATATAAAGAGTGTTGACCATTGTAACGAGATAACAAGAAATAACAGAATCACTTTTCAGCTCATTTTTCATTCGATCTACTTTTTATTTCCAGTTCATCTTCTTCCTCTCGTCATTTTGTTTCACTGATAATAGCTAAAGCTTCTATCTGAAACTGAGGCTCTCTATTTAAATAAGTTTCAATTTTAAGCTTAATAGTAAAACTATGTTGTATTACTTTCAATGAACAGTATATTTAATGTATGCCAATAACTTTAGGATTGATTTAATGAAATGAAATATACATTATCCTAATCTTTCTGCCTCATTTATTTATTATTATTCTCTAAGGTTACTGGTCTAAGAATCTCCCCTTTCTTCTCAACAGATAGGTCACAAGCTTATCATTGGTATCAAAACTCAGATGGCAACAGATCAAGAAACTTATGGTGTTTCTGAACCTGGTGAAACAAACACTCCTCTCCGAGATGATGAGCTTCTCGAACTATTCAACAAGATGGAAAAGGAGCAAGCTTGGATTCGTGAGGCGTTAGGCCATTTGCTGATAAACCAGATGAGTGATGTTACACAAGTTGGTTTCGTCACACCTCTGTCAACCCCAACTTTGGGTGGTCAAAATCATGTTAAAGGTAACATCTTTACAACCACCTCGGACAGATCTACGGCTGAAAGACTTTTACCTTCTCTTAGTGTAACTGTACATGGTCCGCAGACGAAGTTTCATCCTCCTCTAAGTCCGGAAACGAAACCAGAGACTCTTGCGAAGCTGGTAAACCTTCCTCAATATGAAGGACAGAACCCTGATGATTGGATTTACAGAGTGGAGCGTTTCTTTTGAAACCAACAAAACAATGGAGTCTGGAATTTTGGAAAAGGTGCTAGCTTGTTTGTTGGGTATTGCAGTTACATGTTTGAGATATGTTAATGATCGTGACGTGGTTAAGTATTTGATGGAGTTTAAGGATAAGATTAAACAGAGATTCAGACTAGGCAAAGGTGGTTCAGTGGTGGATCAGTTGATGGTGATTACGCAGAAGAGTACAATGGATGATTACTACCAGAGATTTGAGGAACTTTTGGTTGAAGTTCCACATGTATCAAACGATGTAGTCGAGTTGATGTTTCTCAAGGTATTAAAGAAGGGGTTAAGGGATCAGGTCTTGTGTTGTGCACCTAGTGGAATAAATGATATATTAGCGAAAGCGAAGCTGATTGAGACCCAATAAGGTGATTCATCCCAATATCAGTATCAACCTACATAAGGGTCTAGTTTTTTTACCTAAATGGCACAACCTTTCTGTGGTTCTAGCTCAAACCCATTCAGAAACAATGAGCATACCATGGCCAAGAAACCTTATGACGCTGGTCGAGACAAAAAGAAAGCAGTTGGAGCTGGCGATGCGAGAAAGACAAATCCTTGTTGTCAATGTGGAGATCAGTTTTACCCTGGCCATCATTGAAAACCAAACCAGAGGTTCAAGAATTTAGAAGTGGGAGAAGAATGTGAGCTGGAGGAAGAATTGGAAAATATTGAATAGGTAGTGGAACAGGAGTCTCCGGAGGAAGCAGTAGACGCTCAAAAACTGTTGAAGCAATATTTAAACTCCATGGTAGGGATTTCTTCGGAGAGGTATATGAGGATGAAAGGAAAAATTAGAGATGGTGTTGATATATTCGGAAGCAACCAGTAACTTTATATCTTATGGAAAGCAAGAACTATGGGGTTTCCTATCACTGAAACTAGGGTATTCAGAGTATCAATTGGAAATGCTGAAGTAATTTCAGGGCAAGGAAAGTGCAGTGGAGTAGTGTCTTCAATCCAAGGAGTAGAGTTGATAGAGGAGTTTCTATTTTTTTAGTTGGGGACTACTGATGTAGTTCTGGTTTACTCTTGGCTAGATAATCTTGAAGAAACTCATATAAATTGGGGTCTTCACTCACTGCGATTCAAAGTGGGCAGAGATTGGGTGGCCTTAGTTGGCGATCTAAGTCTAACAAGGGCTCAAGTCTCACTTAACTCTCTAGTGAAGGTAGCAGAAGATGGAGTGTTAATGTGTCTGCTAGAACTAACAACCTTGTTTGAGGGGGAAACCAGAAATCAGGGAAGAAGGGTGCATCCAAAAATTAAGACACTTCTTCAAATACCAAGAGAGCTACCACCGGTCGAACCAGAGAGCATGCCATCAACCTGCAACCTGGTACGACACCAATCAACTTGAGTCCACATAAATACTCATTTACTCAAAAGAATTAGATTAAGACATTGGTGAAAGAAATGGTCGAGGCAGAGATAATCCGTCCTAGCATAAGTCTGTATTCGAGTCCGGTATTGCCAGTGAAGAAGAAGGATGGCGATTGGCGTTTCTGCATTGATTACCGAGAAATCAATAAAGCCAAAATCCCTGACTGGTTCGCATTCCAGTAATATATGAACTCCTTGATGAGCTGCGAGGAGCAACTATCTTCTCGAAAATTAACATGAAATCCGGTTACCATTAGATTAGAGTGAGGAAGGAGGATGTAGAAAAGACAGCCTTCCGGACTTATAAAGGGTATTATGAGTTGCTTGTAATGCCTTTCAGGCTCACCAATGCCCCTGCTACTTTCCAATCAGTAATGAACGATATGTTTCGATTTCAACTTCGGAAGTTTGTTTTACTATTCTTTGACAACATTTTAGTGTACAGCTCAACACTAGAGAAACACATATATCACTTGGAGAAGGTACTGGATATCTTGCACCAGAATCAGTTCTATGCGAATGTGGGAAAATGCGAGTTTGGGAAATCAGATATTGCTTACCTCGGCCATGTAATTTCTGAGAATGGAGTTGCTATTGATCCAAAAAATATTGAAGCGATTAAATATTAACCTGAACCGAAAATGTGACAGAACTGCAGGAATTTATGGGGTTAGCCGATTACTACCGTTGGTTTGTACAAGATTACGTAAAAAAGGCCATACCTCTAACCAATTTTCTGAAGAATGATGGGTTTAAATAAAGTACAGAGGCAACATAAGCCTTCTGCGATTTGCGAGAAGCCAAGATGAACTTGCCTTTCCTGACGCTTCCAGATTTCAGTAAGCCTTTTGTTATAGAAACTGATGCACCAAGAGCCGGAGTTGGAGCCGTTTGTCACAGAGAAACATACCCATAGCTTTCATTAGTCAGGGAATTTCAGAGAAGGGGAGGCTGAAACCTGTTCATGAAAGGGAATGTTGGCCATAGTATTTTTCATTACTAAGTGAAGACATTACATGGTTGGAAATGAGGTGATAATCAAGACTGACCAGCGCAATTTTAAGTATCTTTGGACCAGAAGTCAATACCTACAGAGCACCAAAGGTGGGCTTCAAAGCTGTTGGGATTGAATTACAATACATAGTACAAACGTGGAAGTGAAAATCAAGTGGCAGATGCACTTTCTAGGAAGCCACAAGAAGAGCAGTATAACAAGTTTCAACTGACAACACCATTATCATAGGTACTGGTCCAATAAATTGCAGTTGAGCCATATTTTCATAAGCTTATTAAAGAAAATAAAAAGGGACAATAGCTGATACGAACTACAAATATGTTCATGGTCTATTGTACAAGGATCAACACTTGGTCATACCATCCGACTCCTCTCTTATTCCACAGTTACTAAAACAGTTCCATTCTAGTTCTTTTGGTGGTCATGAAGGGGTGTTAAAAAACTATAAAAGAATGGCCTGAGAAGTGTATTGGAAGGGAATGAAGAAGAGAATTGAAGAGTTCATTGCATGCTGTCAAACCTGTAAAGAGAACAAGTTCTCTACCTAATCTCATGCAGGTCTGCTCTGTCCTCTTCCAATACCTACCAAGGTCTGGTATGATGTGAGCCTAGATTTCATAGAAGGTTTGCCAATCTCAAAGGACTGGGATGCGATTTTGGTTGTGGTAGACCGTCTCAGCAATAAGCTCATTTCTTACCACCCAGACATCCTTACTCAGCGAAGACAATAACAGAACACTACATTCATGAGGTGGTGAAACTACATGGATTTCCGAAGACCATTATTTCAGACCGTGATAAGATATTTCTGAGTGCTTTCTGGACTGCTCTTTTCTCGTCTCAAGGTATAGAACTCAGAAGAAGCTCAGGTTACCACCCCCAAACGGACGGATAAACGAAGGTGTTTAACATGAGTCTAGAGACCTTGTTAAGATGTTTTGCCAACACCAAGCCCAAGTCATGGAGTCACAGGTTGATGTGAGCAGGATTATGGTATCACACTTCTCACCATTCTTTTATCAACACCACACCTTTCAAGGCCCTTTACGGCAGAGATTCTCCTAAACTGCTAAGGTACAATGACATCCTTACTCATACTGCTGTTATAGAGGAAATGATTCTAGACAAAGATGAGATGATTGAAGAGCTGAGGAAAATTTTGAAGAAAGCTCAGAAAAGGATGCAATGCTCAACCAATAAGAAACGTTGGGACATGGAACTTGAGGTAGGGGATTTTTTTACTTAAAACTCATACCCTGTCGCCAAGCTTATGTGGCTGTGAGAAGGAATGAAAATTAGTCTCCCAGATTCTTTGGACCCTATTCGTTGCTGAGAGAATTGGGAAGACATCTTATAAGTTGTAATTACCGGGAGGAAGTGCAGTTCACCCTGTTTTTCACATCTTACAGTTGAAAAAGGTTGTTGCGCCCCAAAATCAGGTACATGACATTCCCCTGATCATCAATTCTTACTTGGAGTGGAACACAGAACAAGAGAACTTGTTGGACATAAGGAAAGCGAGTAAAGGAGGTGAACCGGAGGTGTTGGTACAATGGAAGGGGCTGCCCCTGTTTGAAGCTTCTTGGGAACCATTGAACAGCCTTGCTACTTAATACTTGACATTTCAGCTTGAGGAAAAGCTGGTTCTTCTTCGGGGGAGTACTGATAAGCTGGCTTTTCCTTTAGCCTATTGTAAGAAGAAAAGGAGAAGTGGTCGTATGATAAGGAAGCAGGAAAGGGAGTTAACTCAGAAAATGGCTAAGTGTGAAGATCATGAAGATAGCTAAAGTCTCCATCTAGAAGCGAGACTCTCTATTTAAATAATTTTCAGTCTTTACGCTTAGTAGTAAAACTATGTCGTATTACTTTCAATGAACAATGTATTTAATATCTATCCATAACTTTAAGGTTGAATTTATGAAATAAAATATACATTATCCTAATATTTCTGCCTCCTTTCCTTATTCTTGTTCTCTAAGGTTACATGCCTAAAAATCTCCCATTTCTTCTCAACTGATAGGTCACAGGCTTATCGGAACACAAGAATAAGGAGACCTTTAATCTATTGTTGAACCTTCATCCCAAAAAGTCCGGACCATTCCGGTGAAACGCAGGTTCAATCGAACAAATCTTTAAGTTCCACTAGACCATGGAAATCAAACATTGGAGGGAAAAAAGAATCACCTCGAGAAACCGCTAAATCCAATCCACAACCAGCTAACACAGAAATGAGAAATGAATGAGTTGTACTGCAGAAGAAACATGGCGAAGGAGACACTGACATCATAGAAAAAGAAATGTAAGAGAGTTTTCCAAGTAGAAGCACATTAGCTCCAAAGGGTACTTCCACGCATTAGAGAAGCGGAGCAGAAGTAAAAACCACCCAGACACCAGCATAACCAAATTGAAAAGTGAGACATAGGAGAGAGGTTCACCTCAACAAAACATGTGATAACAATCAAGCTAAGAATCACTCAATCTGAGCCCAAACCCAACCCTGAAAAAGCCACATATAGGAACATAATATTTTCAAACTGATTTAATTATGGAATTCATTTTTAAGTTTTAAAAACTAAACCAATTACAAAATGACAGGTGTTAATAGGTCTCTCATTTGAGATACAATTCTCCTCTCTCTCCTTCATTTTCAAATTTTTTTATTATAATGGTTATACACTCACTAAAATATCTCAATGAAATTTCTCTAAAACCTCATAAGCCAAATCACACCGAAGATCCACCAACGAAATAACACTCTAAATGAGACGAATGAAGGGCAGATGACACCAAAACATATCGAAGAAACAAATAAAAAATCACAGAGCACATTGATAGATATCAAATCCACCTCCTAGGTATATTATGGTTTTTATAGGTTTTTAACCATGATATTTGTGTATATATAGAGTATTTAACCTGGTATTTCGAGTCTATCGAGTCTTTTACAGGTTAGCACGGGAATGAAGCGACATTGGGGATTTTGGAGCATTTCTGGATCATTCTGCAAGAAGAGCGAATTAGAGCCGAGTATAGACATCAATGTTGACCGATATCACTAGCCCTGTCAAGCGGGTCGAACCCGCGACCCGCCCCGCGGCGGGTTAAGCTAATTTTCGATCCGCCCCAACCCGACCCGCCAAACCGCAAAACAAAAACAGTCGACCCGCATCCGCCCCGCTTAAATTTACGGGTACCCGCGGGTAACCCGCAAAAATTTAAATATTATTTAAAATTTTAAATTATAGATAATTTTAATTAAAATAATATTTATTAATAAAATTTAATATAAAAACGTAAAATAGCATTTTTATTTTATTTTTTAACTTTTTTGAAAAAAAAAATTATTTTTATTGTATTTTATTCATAAAATTCTGAAATTAATAATAAAATATAATTAAAAAAAAAAAAATTTGTGGATACCCGCAAACCCGCGGTTTTCAACCCGCCCCGCCCCGCATTTTAAAATCCTAACCCGCACCCGTCCCGCAAATTTAAAAAACATATTTTTTGACCTGCACCCGTCCTGCAGCGGGTCGACCCGCGTCCAACCCGCGGTTCTGACTCAAATTGACAGGGCTAGATATCACTCTTTAGTGTGGGTCGACACTGATCACCAAGGAGACTTCTACGCGAGTTGAAGTTTATGTTTTGAAGAATTTCAAGGAAGCCCATAAGTTTCACTATTTCTAATTTAGCCCCAAAACGTGTTTAAACTATTTATTAGGTTAAGCAATGTTTTATTCCTTTACCTTTTGTTCTTGCTTTTGGCTTTTAGAGATTGGAGAGATATTGTTATTGGGGCTGATTCTGCTACTCTGTAACCTTTGAGAGAAAGATTTTGAACCCCGTTAATTCTATATATTCAGTATTTGGTTTTATATTCAATATGTGTTTTATGATTGATAATATGCATGAGTAGTAACATTTGTTAGATTTAGGGTTTCCTATATGTATTTCATGTCTTTTTAGATATGATTAATTGAGTTTCACAATCAATCTGTTTAGCACCTAAGTTAGATAAAGCTAATTCTGGACTGATCAGTTAAAACTTTGATCTTAGGTTATTAAATTGGCACGAGAGTGTGCTTTATTCTGATTAGAACTTAGTGTGAGAAATTTAGCTAAATGAAAAGATATTTGATTTAGATAAGTTGTGAACAAAAGAACTTGATATTTATTCATGCCTAGAACTCTAAAATTGCAAAGAGATTTAAATCATTAGGTTGTTGTACAAAGAGAACGATTGCAGCGAGAGTTTAATTGTTTGATATTTTTATTCTAGTTCTTGGACATGTTTTTAATATGAATCTCGATTAGTTAGTATCTAGCATTGTATGATCTCTTGAGAATACCTTAAGTCTAGCGCTTTTTCATATCGAAAACACACTTTTAATTTACTTGTTATTTTACTACTTTACACCAATTTGTACATGCTTAGTATTAGAGAACGGACGTACTTTCTATAATATTCTGCAGACCATTGTTTGATACCCTAAGTATTACAACATCGATATTGTACACTTGTAGTTAGAACTACGGATAATTCTTAACCTATCATGTTTTTGGCGTTGTTGCTCTGGTCCTCTATTTTTATAGATAAATATTCGTTATATACTATTGCTTCATTGATGTGTATTCTGGCTTCTTTCAGATTTCCATTCACTAAGAGAATCAGGAGAATACTACTTTTACTTGTCCTTATGGCATTTTTGCATATCGCAGAATGCCATTTGGATTATGTAATGCTCATGTGACCTTATAGAAAATTATGATGTCTATCTTCACATATATGATTGAAGATTTTGTGGAGGTCTTTATGGATGATTTGTCTATCTACGGATCGTCCTACCACACTTGTCTAGATAATCTGTGTAAAGTGCTAGCTAGAGGTGAGGAAAAGCATATGGTTCTGAATTGAGAGAAATGTCATTTTATGGTCAGAAATGGCATTGTATTTGGACATAGAGTATCTGAGGCAGGGATTGAGGTTGATCGAGCTAAGATTGAGGTGATGACAGGGCTATAGGCGCCTGATTCTGTCAAGGCAGTGAGGAGTTTTCTTGGTCATGCTGGATTTTACAGGAGATTCATCAAAGTCTTCAGCAAGATAGTTAGACCACTCACTGCACTTCTCTACAAAGATGTGGAGTTTGAGTTCACACAGGACTGTCATTCTGCATTCCATGAGCCAAAACAGGTTTTGATTTTTGCTCCAATTGTGCAACCTCCAGACCGGAAATTGTCTTTCGAGGAGAAGTGTGATGCCAGTGATTATACAGTAGGAGTTGTGCTTGGTCAGAGAAAAGACAAGAAGCTTCATGATATCTTCTATGCAAGTTGAACGCTTGATGATGCGCAAAGGAACTATGAAACAACTGAGAAGGAGTTGCTAGCAGTTGTCTTGTGCACACAGACCATGTTGCACTTAAGTATTTGATGCAGAAGAAGGATGCCAAGCCAAGATTTCTTTGATGGATTCTGCTTCTTTAAGAACTTGACATAGAAATGAGGGATTAGAAAGGAGTGAAAATGGTGTAGCTGATCATCTCTCAAGGATTATGATTCATGAGGACGTCCCTATAGATTATTTTATGCCTGAGGAGAACATTTACATGGTTGAGACATGTACAAACGGAGAATGCAAGAATTCTGCATTCTGCACAAGTCTCAGATCGAGTGTTGGTCGACATTAAATCGTTGTTGGTCGACATTAAACTCAAAAACCGGATATAAATTGACCAATGTCGATACTTTGGGGCCGGTTGGACTCAACGTCGACCAATACCAATCTGAGTGTCGGCCGACATGAATTGCAGACGAGCGCATGAGGCTCAAATGGTCAACTATACCTGTTTGTAGCTGCAGTTACCCAAGGCTGGCATGAATTGCAGAGGACGGGCCTGGAGTTTTTAAAGGTTATGCGAAGAAGAAGTTTCTCCGAGAAATCAAGTGTTACTATTGGGATAAACCTTATTTGTACAAACACTGTTCTGATAGTATCTACAGACGAAGTCTCGCACAGTATGAAGTTGATAATGTGTTGTACCACTGTCATGGTTCTGAGTATACTAGATACATTGCTACTTTCAAAACAGTGTCCAAGGTTCTTTAAGCAGGCTTTTGGTGGCCTACAATGTTTAAGGATGCTCAATTGTTCGTTTCGCAGTGTGATGTCTATCAGAGGAGAGAGAAGATAAACAAGAGACATGAGATAACACATAACTTCATCTTGGAATTTGAAGTCTTTGACTGCTGGAGCACAGGACGTAGCGCCCAGGATTTATTAAACCAATCAAAAAAACTCTTCACTATTGAATAGAGAAATTAGAGGAGATGAGAGAATAAAACAAGAGTAACAAAAGCAATCTGATTGTCAATATGGTAAACGCCGACCGATAATCTGAAACAAACACACGAGACGACGATTTTTGTAGTGAGAAGACGGAAAAAACGAAGAGAGATGATTTTTCTGTAAATTTATGGTGATAATAGAAAGTTTTTGTATTAAGTCCAAAATTTTCAACAAGTCTTTATTGTGTTAAAACTTTAGTTTGTAAACACAAAAATATGGTAGGCGTTTTTTTAAAAAGGCTGGGCTCTAGTTTATTAGAAGAATTTGTTACGGAAAGACGAAGTTCTTTTTTAATCTTCCTTTATTTGCTACTTATGTTTAAAATGAAACATAAGACTCTGTTTCGTACCAATTTTGACCCTTTTGTTGGAAGGCAACAACCAGAAATCCAATATTTTGAAACATTTACCACCATACCAAATTCCAAACTGATGGATTTTATACAACAGTTATGTTTTATTTTATTTTATTTGGACCCTACAGAGAATGTATAATTCAAACAAACACAATATAGTTTACTGCATCAATGTAGACTTGTTAAATTTAAGTGCCCTAGGTCGTCACGCTCACATCTCTGTGTTAGATTTGATTCTGTGCAAGAGATTTGAGAGAAGATTATAAAATTTCTCCAATATGGCCCGTATCATCAACCAATTATATTCAAATCAATTAATAATAATTAACGTATACCCGTAATATTTTGCAAATAAAATAATTAAAAATAAATAGTAGTAGTGCCCAAATATCTACCTGCAAATACAAAGCAATCATGACAGAATATCTTGAAATTCACCACTCACATTTCAAAATCCAATGTCTTTTCCTCTGACACAAACCAGTGGAATGTTCATGGGCATGTTAACCTACCTAATCAAACTATATCAGATTTCTTTAAACTAGTATATGCCAACAGATACATTACTTTTTTTTATCAACATATCCAACACTAATCCTGTATCTTAAGTTTTGAGCCAATACTAATCAATGACCCATTATCATAGATAACAATTAGTTAACAAGTGAATCATTATTGATTACTCATAAAGTTATTATCATATCATAATAAAATGAGAAAGTACAAGAAAGAAATGTATCCATCATAGATAAAAAAAAGTAAATAACCGAGTTATTAAAAGAAAAGAAAAATATAACAATTAATTAACCAGCCACCATTATATTACAAATTAAAACATCAAAGAAGAAAATATTTCTTTAGAAAAAAAAAGAACCCTAGGGTCTTTGTGTCACCAACAAAGAAAATTGGGAAACTAAAAAAGATAGAAACCCTAGAAATTGAAAACCAAACATCCCGATATAGTGAAAGTGGTATACAAAGATATGATGACATAAACTTTACTATTTAGTAATAATATTTATTTATTATTATAATGATATTGATCTAGACCAAAGGAGTGTTGAGTAAACCATTATTCCAAGATGAAGCTAACGCATTCCAGCTTTCCCTTCCGGGATCTATCTCCGGTACAACTCCTGCAGTATCTCCGGTCATCTGCCAGGGAAATCCCCATAAAACCTTGCTTGAATTCTCTGAGATATTGTTGTTGTTCACATTCTCTTGCTTTCTCTCGTTTCCCTCCAGAGAAAACCCCAAAGTCGAAGATGTCTTGATATCATTTTCATTTCGAGAAATGAAACCATAACACAAGCTATCATTATTGAAATTACCGTTTTGCCCTCCGAAAACCCCCCCGTTTCTTAATACACCAGAGTGGGTGTTCGTCGCATTCCCATAAACAGATACATCGCCTCCAAACCCAAAAGAAGGTGTAGCCTGAGAAGTGGAACGTTTATGAAGAGTAGCGAAAGCGAGGTTGAGATCAGTGGAGTCATAACCAAAAGAGGATGGCATTCCCGTAATTAAAGGGCTGTGAAATGGATCATTATGGAAACTGATTGGCTTATTGTTGTTCTTGGAGAGAGAAGAGGAAGATCGTTTGTTTCGACGGCAACCACCACCAACGGGGACGTTACGTAGAGTACCACCTTTAGTCCAATATCTCCGACAAGATTTGCAGAAGTAACGAGGTTGAGAGAGACTATAGTTGTTGTAGTAACAAAACTTTGTGTTTGGAGATTCACATCTAGGACATTTTTGAGCTTCACCTCCTAATTCTCCTCTTCCTTGCTTCTTCTTCATTTCCTCTTCCATTTTCTTATTGTTACTATAATTGCTTCCTTTTGTTGAGCTTACCAATATGGTTTCCAATGTCTCGTTTGAGATTTCCTGCACATTCTAACAAATTTAATTAGTTTGTGCTGACGAATGAGTAATGATGTTTAGCTATGGAATGACGTGACGCCGATTCTTTTACCGACAATAATTCTTGTTAGACCATCTTGTCTTTATGTATTGCTAAAAGAAAATTTAAGTTTTCATTTTTTTAAAGAAACTTTTCGTTTTCTTTTAATGGGTTTTGAGATAAGTATAGGGTAATCAATAAGTTGGCAAAAGATATGAATATTTTTAGCTGCTATGAGCAGAAGTTGAAAAGAATTTCCATGATTTTTAAGTGTTTGATTTTGGGGGGATTGAAGAACAAAGCCAGCTCAAAAATTATAAACAAAAAGAGATTAAAATTTAAATGATAGAACAGTAAATTACCTGTTGAGGATCCATCCATGCAACAAGAAGATTGAAGGAACGATTGCTTAGTTTCCTAGTAATAATTACCAATTATGATATTCTTTTACTCAGATTCTAAAAGAACAAGGGAACCGGGGAGGGAGAGAAAAAAAAAGAGGTAGTTTACAGAAAAGTGGCGAGCAGGATATGAATAGAAGAAAAGAGAAGAGCACCGTTCTTAATATAAGCAAAACTGATAATGTGGGTCCTTATTAAAAATGTTTTATCTTTCTTCTAAGAATTTTTTTCAGAAATATGTAAATCTAACATATATAAAAAGCATATAAATAAACTAACCATTTCACTTTGTGTTTATACCTTTTATCCCTCCATTCGTTTGTTAGTGACATTTACATTAATGGCCTTGAATGAAGAACTGTGGTTTACTTAACACCACCAATATGTTTCAAAAATTGTCACCATTCATCATAAATTAGTAACAATGTACAAGAATTACTAAATTATAAATGGGACTCATGCGTTCCAATCAAATTAAAGAAATTAAAAAAACGCTATCTAAAAGATTACATCTTAAAGATCCCGAATGATAACTGTAAAATTGCGGGACGGTTTTATAGTACGGTACGGTTCAAATGCATTACGTACGGAAAAAATATTTGGATTCATTAATATTTAACTAGGATTTAACGTTTAAAGTTTAATGTTTAGATTTTTAGTCTTTTTGGTTTAATTTTAGGGTTTAGATTTTATATTATGTTTTAAACTTACTACAAATTCTAATGTTTTGAATTTTGTAGAAGTTGTAAGAAACATGTATATCTATATTAGTTTTACCAAATTTCTGAAAATTATAACATGTTTTAGTTGGTATTATTGAAAAAATTACATTACTAAACAAAGTGTTAACTTATCCGTATATATTAAATCAAATCAAGTAATATTTTTGGGAGAGTAGCCTCATTGTTTTAATTTATCTTTAGATTACTTATAAACAAGTTTTGAAGAGCGTTAGTTTTGCGAATATTTTTGATCAACAACATTATTTCTGGAAGAACCCCCTTTTCTTTCTTATAGCTACTTGTTATTTTTAAATTTTGGAAATTTTCCACATTTAAGCCGATAAATTTTGGCAAAAGTCTTCAACAATTCCGCTTTAGCTGATACTTTTGTTGGTGATTTTTATTTTCTTTTGGTGCAAACTTTAAAAGCAAACATTGTAATATATTACTTAAAATATAAATTTGTGTAGTTCTATGATATTTTTTTTTGAACCTTTGTAGTTCTATGATATTACACACTGTATATTAAAATTTTATATTTAAGAACGAAAAAATAAGAAAAGGGAAAAATATAACACCGATAATAATAGTATCTTTTGAGAAAATATAAATCAAAGAATAGTAAATGAATCAAAACCCTGAGATTAAATGCAAGAAAAAATATTAGATGGATCCATAAAAAAATCAGAAGAAACTCTGAATAACCCCAATAATATAGATAGATATAGATACGTGATATCTCTATAATTTTGTTCCAACTGACAAGATAGCTAAACATTATTTTGCTTTTTAATTAATATAACTATCTTTAAAGTATTGAATATGTAAAAAGTGTTATTAAGAAATACCTAGAATAGTCTATATGCTTGTATATACTACATTTCAGCACTCGGATACATACAAATTTGAAAAGTCTACATCTACTCCCTCCAAAATTAATGTTAACACTATGACAAAGGAATGCTGTTAACTGTTGAGTAATAGTAATAAATAAAAACAACTAAGATAGTTATATTTTGGTCGTACACATACGCAGATTATATGTACATCGAAGTCAAGATCATGACCGAATCTGGCGTGGTTTCAACTATACATGTGGACCCTGCCACACCTACAGCCATTGGCCGCCATCACCATCAACCCACCCCAACCCCATTCTCAATTCAAATTCCATACCATTTATTCTCTATGACTAGTAATTGTTTCCATAAATTAATGTTAACACGTTGGATGCTTCAATTATTTTCTCTCTTGTCTTATGGTAGATTTTCGTGTTAGGGTATCTCCATTTAGGTTCATATCGATTTTTTGTTTTAATGGATGTATTGGTGGCTCGTCTTTAGCTTTATTTATATTAGCTCGAAGAATTATCGTTTATCCGTTAGCTTTTTGTTTCGATATCGGTCTGTAATAGCCGATTTTAAACTTTTATATTTGTATTCGACTTTTATATTCGTCCTAGTAATGAAATGAAAAATCTTGGAATGAGAAAAGGATTCATATATTAGTTTTAGTTTTTAGGGTTTGTTTTTTTTAGGATTTGGTTTGTAGAAATTAGTTTGAATGTTTTGTTATGAATCATGAATCCATCCTTGTAGTATGGCTTTATTGTTAATTGGTACATGACAAAATATTTTCATTGAATATATATATATATATATTAAATTATAAAGAAATTGAAATTAAACAAGACTACATAAAAATCTCTTAATAAGCCACTTAAACACACAAGACCCATAAAATTTACAAAATCCGATCCAAAAGAAGGAGAAACACTATATGTGTAGTGTCATTGCCGCCACCAACGCTGTATATGTGTATGTGTAATATCCAGTCTCACAAAATTAGTTAACGGGCAGTCAAGAAGTCAACGACGGGCATTTTTGAAATTTTCAGAAGATGAGGGGCATTTTGATAATTTTACCAAAATGCAAGACGGAAGCTGAGACGGGCCAAATTTTTCTCTTGTTAAGTAAAGAAAACATTTAGAAGACAAGAAATGGTGAAAGCGGACTTAAAACGGGTTTTACGGACTATCGAGAAAGAAAACCGATAAAACCGATAAAACTTGTAAAATTCATTGCGGGAGCTATGGAAGTCCGATTGAGGTGAAACGAATTTCTAAATGCTTCTAAAAGAATCTAGTATTTTAAAAAGAAGCTTGAAGGATTTATTTCAGAAGCTACGGGGTTTTGGAGAATCAAAATGGATTTGGCTATTTTGGACCGATCGGAGTTAATCAGAGAATTTGGAGGAATCTATGGAATTAGAGATTCAATGAATTGAATCAGAGTCTCCCTGTGGAGAAAAGTGTCCAGATCCATCACTCTCTTGGCGCCACCTCTCACCTAGCTTAAAGTTCAATGAATGAAATAGGTTCGTCCCCTTTGATCTTCAAATACAACTCACCTCCTCACCTCTCATTTTTGCAAAGACACGTAACCTGAAAACGTGTCATTTGTTGAGCAAAGATACATCTCCCATATCCTTTAAAGATTCATTTAACTTTTGGGATTCATGAATCCACCATCACCCATTTTGCTATAAAACTCACGCTTCACCACCCCTCTCCTTCATCTCATCCAACAAAAACACATTCATCCTCATTCCTCTCTCCTCTACCACGACCATCTACCTTCCTCTCTCCTCTCTCCCCTCCCTCCCATGGATTCAGCCCTCCCTCTCTCCATCTTCAAGAAGTTCTTCATGATCTTCAAAGTCTTCTTAGTAGCTTGAGTAGCAAGTTAATCAATTAACTTCTAAATCTGATTGAATCTCATCAAGGTCCTTACAGATCTGGAATCCTCTCCCTCTTCTCTACAACCGCTGCCGTGTTTTACCCGCCGCGCCATCGCCGGAGAAAGTCACCGGCGAAGCTATCTCTTCTCATCTCCTCGATAGCTTGCGGCCCAAGCTATTATCTTTAGCTTTGATTCTTGTGGAATCCTCTTAAATCATATTCATATCTGGAAACTATGGAGAAAGTTTATCAATCGCCTCCGTGAATTGTCGGAGGACTCGCCGGAGAGTCGTTGGAATCCTCGCCGCCGGTGACAGCTCCGCCGTCTCTCCTTTAAGCTCAGCCGGATCTGACCTCTCTCTTGCCGGATTCCTCCTCTTTCCGGTGATCTTCTATTCACGTCGGTCATCTCCACGCCGGAGATCTCGACCGTCGCCGGACAGGTCACCGCCGTGGTCAACGTCGGAGAAGCCCTCGGCCGCCGCAGTCAACGCCTCCTTGCCGAATTACAGTCGCGGTCAAAGGTGGTCAACGGATCAACATCTGGTTCAGTTCAGTCAACAGAGGTCAACACTGCGGGTCAAACTTGGTTAATGCTTCGGGTCAAACCGGTTAAGTTCGGGATTCAGTTCGTTTGGTTCAGGAAGGGTTCAGGAAGGGTCTAGCTCGGTCTCAGGGTTCGGAGTTTCGTCAGATCATCCATCCATCGCTCCTATACGCACTGTGAGTCGGTTAAATTGTTTGTTGCATTTAGACTAGAATCATATAGACCTGTAATCAATAAACCGTAGTATAAGGATTTGCATACCCGATTGATTAATTGGTTAGTGCGGTTAGATTGAATGATTATCTAATTGACTAATTAAATGATTAGGTTAAGAGATGCATGCTAGTTAGCTTATATCGGTAATTGATTGCACCGTTGATGGTTGATTGTTTGAGTGATGCATTCATATAGAATATCATGATAGGACCTATATGCATATATGTTAGTAAGAACGTAATTAATGAATCTATATACGGGAAATTAAAAGTGAATTAAAATACGGATTTAAAACACATAATACACTTAGAATTTAATAACGGGGTGGGTTAATTAGTCATTAGTCGGGGTTAACAGGTTAAATGAATTAATTAAAGAATAATGTGAAGTCAGGAGATTAGTAACTAATCTCAAGCTGACGGATCGAAGAGATTAAAAATAAGAATTTAAGGAAATAAGAATTAATAATTAGAATATGGATTAAGCCGTCTACGGGATTAGTAAGTTTACTAATCCCAATGTAACGGATTAAATGAGTTAAGGTTAAGAAAATATTAAAAGACTAATAAATCTAAATAATTGTTTGAGTGGAGTTCTACTTATTGTTTGTGTGATTGTGTATCTACTCCGGTGTTGGGCCGGGTAGATCATTGATTGTGTGTTGTTTTGTTTACTCCGGTATTGGGCCGGGTAGACCGTTTTTGGGTGGTGTTTTGTCTATTCCGGTGTTGGGCCGGATAGACCGTGTTGTTGATACTTACCTCGGTACAGGACCGGGTAAGTTTGGATAGATACCTAGACCGGTATAAAACCGGTTAAGGTTGGGTGATGTGGAGGTTAAGGTTGGGTGATGTGGAGGTTAATGATAGGACTTGCAGGATAGAACGGGTGTTATGATTGTGTTGTTTACGTTTTTGACCTTATCGGTCTTGCGTGATAGAGTCTCAGTGAGTCTGCTTGTTTACATTACTGTTATTAGTGAAGGAATTTCTAGCAGATCCTAATCCAATTAGGCAGTCCTAGTATGAATTCCAAGCCTAGGATCTAGGGTTCATATAATCGAATCATTAGGATCTCAGGATTACCTGGTTATTAGCAGCGGAAGGTTTTGCAGATAATCGAGATCACGAAGCACCTCAAACGCTGTGCCTCTACTGGTATCCACACGCACACAAACTGAACAAGAGGGATGCTAGTGCCTTTTGAGATCAGATCTCTTGAGAGGTTTCTCTTACCGTTCTGGTGGCTGTGTATTAGGTTAGATCCGTGTTTAGGTCGACCATATATCTTATATATGTCGACTTAAACCACAACCGAATTAACCAACGATTAAACCGAATTTAATCTGGCAATTCGCGAGCTGTGTCGACCGACACACTTATTGTGTCGATCGACACTGCCGATCTGTATCGACCGACACACTTATTGCGTCGATCGACACTGCCCCAGAAACTTGGTACTGAATGCATATCAAATATGCATTCACCCGATCATTACATTAATGATCAACCTCATATACAACGTCCAGTTTGCTTAGGTGTGTGACCCTGTAGGATCATATAAAACTAGCAATGAGTTCTTAACTCATTGATCATAAGTGGCTTCTAGCAAAGCATTATGACTGCCTAGTGTCATATGATTGTCTCATCTCGACAATACGACTTTTACTTAAGAGCAAGTACAATAGATTTCAGGACATTCCCAACAATCTCCCACTTGTACTGGAATCATCTATTCCCATAATCCCTTCGTCACTATATCTTGATATGGCATAAGGCAAGATCTGTGTCACCCTTATTTAGCCAAGATCATGTTCATCGAACTCCGATTTATACTGACAAGACAAACGACTGACAATCACCTCGTTTGAGTGTGGCCACACATTTCTCAGTATCAAATCTTCGATGGGCCCTGAGATATTTATCTCCTGTTATATAGGAGGGACAAATCCCATCTTGTTCCATCCCTGTTTCTTCACACGTTTCATGATACGCCCAATCAATGCCTTTATAGTCACCAGTTACGGCTGTCGTTTGACAAGGTTAAAGCGGACCAATTCATATGTAAGAAAACATGATGAACTCAGGTCTAAGGACTATACTCTATAGTCGTAATGAAAACTCTCATGACACTTATATAACTATCCCGTAGAGTTCTCATCAGTGGGTCATGTCCGATAATGTGTTCTTTAACACATATCTATGTGATTGACTTTAATACTCTTATTAATGACTCCATGAAACTTAGTCATCAGTCACCTCACATACTAGTCTCACGCGGTTGTTAATGTCCCACTTTAACAACCTTGACCAGTGACCTTCTTAATTTATGTCATTTATCACTTATAGGGTTTCATGATCAAGTCACATACTTGATGACCTATAAAATGTCATAAATTACTTTGGGACTATTATTTAATAACCATTATTAAATAATACAGATGTCAGATTTCAATAACATAATCAAATTATGTTTATACGAACATCATATCATAACTAAAATTAACAACAACGACTAACACTAAAATTAAGATCACATCTTAAGACATCTAATGCCTTTAGCAGTAGTCTGACCCTCATTCGCCCTTGCTCAGCGTGTGTCGAAGGACACTACGTCTCGCTAAGAGTAATGTCAAGTGTCATTGACACGAAGCCCTTCTTGGAATCATGCATACTGGACCTATGCAAGATCTTATCACCATAAGTTTCTTGACACAATCCAATTAGCTTTTCCAATCTATCTCCATAGATTCTTATTCCAAGAATGTATACGGTTTCTCCCATATTTTTCATCGAAAAACAACTTTTGAATCAAGTCTTAACAGACTGAAACAATGGAACTTCATTTCCGAGAAGTAGTATGTTATCAACATACAATACTAGAAATGCAACTGCGCTCCCACTAGTCATCTTGTAAACACACGGTTCCTCTTTGTTCCTGATGAAGTCAAACCTTTTGACTGCTTCATCAAAACGAAAATTCCAACTCCGAGATGCTTGCTTCAATCCATAAATGGATCGATGAAGCTTGCATATCTTCCTAGCTTCATTAGGATCAATGAAAACTTCAGGTTGTGTGAAAACTTCAGGTTGTGTCACGTACACATCCCTTTCCAGAATTCCTTTAAGGAAAACTGTTTTCACATCCATCTGCCAGATCTCATAACCATTATGAGTGGCGATTGCTATGAGAATCCGAATGGATTAAGCACGTTGACTGGGAATAGGTTTCTTCATATTCAATACCATGAATTAGCTTGAAACCTTTTGCCACCAACCTAGCTTTGTACATCCATGTCAACTTTTCTTCTTGAAAACCCATTTACTCACAATGGCTTCTACACCATCGGGTAAATCAACCCAAGTCATACTTGGTTCTGTGACATGGATCCTATTTCGGATTCAGTGGCTTTTAGCCATTTTCGGAGTCAGGACTCATTATTGCTTCTTCAAAATTCGCAGGCCCGTCACTTTCAATGATCAACAGATCATGGCAATTGGTTACGGGAAATCCACATTTCTCGGGTTCGTGACGGATCCTTTCGGATCTGCGAGCTTCAGTTTTGTGTAAAAGTCGCGCACATATCTCATATGTATACTTTTACCATGACCTAATTAACCAAGATTTAAACCGTAGTTAATTAAGTCATAAACCAAAATCAATATTTTGGTTCGCGATCTGTGTCGATCGATGCAACTTTTGTGTCGATCGACACTTCTTCAGAAACTTGCCATTTAAATGTATATCGAATATACATTCACCAGATCCTTTATAAACTTTAGGCACCACAGGTGCAGGTTCTACAACTCTTTGTAGATCCAACTGCTGCTCTTCCTCATCAGGTTGAGCAGTCTCCTGTGATTTTCGAATTTCTTCGATTTGTACTTTTACTCCCACTGTTCTTCTTGGAAAGAAAGTCTTTCATAAGAAAACATAGTTCCGAGCAACAAACAATTTGTTCTCGAACTGGTTGTAAAAGTAACATGCCTTGGTTTCGTTAGGACAACCAATGAAGTAGCACTTATCAGATTTGGGTGTGAGCTTATCAGAGATTAAACGTTTTATATAAGTCTCACAACCCCAAATCTTCACGAGATACAAATCAGGAATATTTACAGTCCACATCTCATGTGGTGTCTCTGTAACTGATTTTGATGGAAAACTATTTAGTGTAAACGCAGACGTTTCTAGAGCGTATTCTTAGAAGGATAATGGAAGATCTAAGTGACTCATCATTAATCGAACCATATCTAATAAAGTCCGATTCAGGAGGGGTGAATTGTGAAACACTTTCACAATCTCTCAGATGATCACTAAATTCTAGACTTAAGTATTCACCTCCATGATCTCATCGTAGAGTTTTAATACCTTTGCCAAATTGATTCTGTACTTCATTCTGGAGCTCTTTGAACTTTTCAAAATTCTGACTTATGTCTAATTAATAAGACATAACCTTACCTACTGAAATCATCAGTAAAGGTAATGAAGTACTGAAAGTTTCCTCTAGCACTAGTGCTCATTGGCCCATATACATCTGTATGTATAAAGCCCAATAAGCCTCTGGCCCTTTCATTTTGTTCGTTCGCAACCTGTGTCGACCGACGCACCGTTTGTGTCGATCGACACTACCTTTTGTTGAAAAGGGCCTTCGTCATTTTACCCAATAAACAAGATTCACATTACTCATTATGATTCAAAATTAGATGAGCCCAAAAGCCCATCACTATGGAGCTTCTGAATCTGTTTTTCATTTATGTGGCCCAAAACGACAATGCCAGAGATAAGTTTGATTCGTATCATTTGACTTGAATCTCTTGGTATTAATGTTATAGTTAGGCATGTTCTGGTTTAGAACATAAAGTCCATTTTCTAATGGATTGCTACTATAAATTATATCATTGTAATCAAATGAATAACACTTATTTTTAATTTGAAAACTGATATCCTTCCACATCCAAACAAGGAATATAAATAATCTTTCTGCTCATAGCAGGTACATAGTAGCAGTTTTAAGTTCAAAACATGCCATAAAAGAAAACAAATGAAATACTCCTACGGCTAATGCAGCAACTCTTGCTCCATTTCCCACGCGTAGATCCACTTGTCCTTTCTCCATAGTCCTACTTTTGCTCAGGCCCTGCACATTTTTACAAAATATGAGTACCACAGCTGGTATCAAATACCCAATAAGTAGGACTATAAGAAGTAACATTTAGTTCTATAACATAATACCTGAAGAAGAAGTCTCGTACGTCTTCTTCAGCTTCTCATAATCTTTCAAGAATTTATTGCAGTTTCTTTTCAAATGCCCATAACCATTACAATAACGGCACTTAACATCTTCGGAAGGACTGGTTTTAACCTTAGGAGCATGGCCAGACTCGCTTGGATTCACAATCGAGCTCGTCTTGCCATTACCTTTGTTCTTACCAAGTTTCTTAAACCTTTTACCCTTTTGTACCATAAGGACATCTGGGGTGTCCTTCTTGATGTTAGGCTCAGCAGTCTTAAGTATCCCATGCAATTCAGTCAACGTCTTTGTCAAGTTGTTCATGTTATAGTTCATAACAAATTGATCATAGCTTGACGGCAGTGACTGCAGAATGATGTCAGTAGCCAACTCTTGGCTAATGGGACAATCCAGTTTCCCCAGGTTATCAATATAACCCATCATCTTAATGACATGAGGACTAACTGGTTCGCCCTTTGGTAGCTTGCACTCAATCAGAGACCTAACCTTCTGGTATCTCTGAGTTTCCTGAAACATACTTTTCAGGCCAGTGATCATCTCTATTGGCGACTCCAGGTACTCATATTGCTTCTGCAATTCCGAGTTCATGGTAGCCAACATGAGACAACTCACATCCACCACATCATTAGAATGCTTATCCCAAGCATCCTTATCTGACTGCCAAGCATTGGCTCGGTACTTCTTGGGGAGAACTTTCTCAAGGACATAGTCCTTCTTCTCCTGTTTGAGAACAATTCTCAAGTTCCGATACCATTCAAGAAAGTTTGATCCATTTAACTTGTCCTTCTCAAGGACGGATCGCAAGGAGAAATTGTTACGATGGTTTGTATTAGACATAGCTGGAAAAACAAGGGAGGTTTAGTTATGATGTTCAAGAAATGAGAAGTCTTAACAATTAAGAAAACTCGCATTATATTCAAACAATGTTTCCTCAAATGAATACAATGATCCAAGACCCATACTTCACTAAACTTGAGTGAGCCACTGGCTATCACCCAAATTTTAGCTATCTAGGTAAGCAACAACCTTGCTAGTTATATCCAATATAACTCTTGGTTGTGGATCGACATCTCATGCCCAATCCACCTGATGTCTCTGAGCCCAAAACGATTTTGATGGCCCAGTCAAGTAAACCAATCTCTTAAGTCATGTAATTATTGATGTCTTGCACTGCAAGTCCATCAACACGATTACCTCCTGTCTTACTCATGTAATTGTGGACACCTTGCACTGCAAATCTATCGCACAATGAAATGGGCCTTGACAGTTGACAAGATTGGAAAGACATCAAGGATCACTTGATATTTGGTCGAGGAACGGAACCTTTAAAACGTTCAGTTTTATTATGTTTTAATAATTAAAATGGTTCATTTTGGTTTGGTTCTGTGATTTCAGATTCAATAACCTAAACCATCGGACCTTGTGTCGACCGACACTACTTTAGTGTCGATCGATGCAGGTTAACCAAAACCAATTTGCGATAACCGATCAATCCAATTGATCCGGTTTTATGATAACCAGTCAGTGTCGATCGACACTACATTAGTGTCAGTCGATGCTAACCTAATCAAACTAATCGCAATAAACCGTCCTTAGCGTTTAACCATTATTAACCAAGCTCGATAACCGGTCCAATCCAATTGAACCGATTCATCAATTTCTCGCGAGGTTTGTGTCGACCTAAGATTTATTCGGGTTATTTTTCCGTGTCGACCAACACCGGAATGGTGTCGATCGACACAGGGCGATAAACCCTAATCGTTTTTCAAGCAAAAAACCTAAAACTAGATTTTCATGAAAACGAATTTTAGCATGTTTGTATCAACTATACAGAGATCCAGATTCAACTAATCTAATCAACATGCTACTGATTCAATGGAACCCTAAGGCTCTGATACCACTGAAGGAATTTCTAGCAGATCCTAATCCAATTAGGCAGTCCTAGTATGAATTCCAAGTCTAGGATCTAGGGTTCATATAATCGAATTATTAGGATCTCAGGATTACTTGGTTATTAGCAGCGGAAGGTTTTGCAGATAATCGAGATCACGAAGCACCTCAAACGCTGTGCCTCTACTGGTATCCACACGCACACAAACTGAACAGGAGGGATGCTAGTGCCTTTTGAGATCAGATCTCTTGAGAGGTTTCTCTTACCGTTCTTGTGGCTGTGTATTAGGTTAGATCCGTGTTTAGGTCGACCATATATCTTATATATGTCGACTTAAACCACAACCGAATTAACCAACGATTAAACCGAATTTAATCTGGCAATTCGCGAGCTGTGTCGACCGACACACTTATTGTGTCGATCGACACTGCCGATCTATATCGACCGACACACTTATTGCGTCGATCGACACTGCCCCAGAAACTTGGTATTGAATGCATATCAAATATGCATTCACCCGATCATTACATTAATGATCAACCTCATATACAACGTCCAGTTTGCTTAGGTGTGTGACCCTGTAGGATCATATAACACTAGCAATGAGTTCTTAACTCATTGATCATAAGTGGCTTCTAGCAAAGCATTATGACTGCCTAGTGTCATATGATCGTCTCATCTCGACAATACGACTTTTACTTAAGAGCAAGTAAAATAGATTTCAGGACATTCCCAACAATTAGGACTCTATAGGGTGCGTTAGATCTCGCAAGTCTAGAGATGACTTTCCGGTACTTCTTGCTCGATTGGATCCTCCGGAGTTGAGTTCCTGGTCAGTTCACTTACCTTCGGTAGTGGTTCTGGCATGTGTTAACCTATGGAGTGACGTCTGCAGGTGTGTAGTCTAGAGAATACGGGGTCGCGTCTTAGGGCCGGACTGCATGGAAGCTTAGGTTATCTAGGAGTAACCCGAGTCACCGCGTATCGATGGACAGAGAACGGTGTCCTAGGTCGTAGGACTTTGTGTTTACGTCTAGAAGTCGTGGGAGGTTTTAGTTACCATGGGGGTAGCTAAGTGTTCACGTGGAAGTTACCGAGTTCGCATGGTGTGCCCAGATGGTGTGGAGTTAGTGTTAATATTGCGTTAGATAAATCGAGTCTAATCGAGAGCATGTGCCGCAGTGTTCTCGATTTCCGTGGTTACCTTTTGTTGTTGTGTGTTGTTAATTAAATGCTTGTTGTGGGGCTCATCACGTCTTTGTAGCACGTGATCAGCTATTTTATTCTTGATTGTTATTTTGGATTTGGGGCGGGATTATTAGATTCTTTAGCAGCTTTTTTAGTGGGGAGCCGACTCGCTGGGTAATCTTAGATTACTCATTAGACTCTTTTTATGTTTTTCAGGTTTGGCATAGCTCGGCGGACGCGTAGGACACTCGGAGTAGTCTTGGGTTGGCGTTTGGCATTGGATTGTTTTGAGAGCATTTTGACTTTATTTTCGGTTTTGGATTTTGTTGGGATCCCGCTAAATGATTTATAGAAAACCGTTATTTGATATGAATAAGATTTATGTTTAAAATATTAAAAACAAAATAATTCCTTGATATATGGTTTAGTCCGAACCGAACACAACTCGTGGAAGCGGTACAGGTTGAAAAGCCTTGTATCGTGGAAACGAGGTAAACGGAGTCAATGATGGTTTGGTTCGAGCCTTTGACTCAAACCGGACTGTCTCTGGCTTCGTATTGTGACAAACTCTTCTCGTATGGCCTGCTCGAGTTCGATCGGTCATTTCTTGTTTGATTGTTGACTGGTCAGCTCGTCGGTCAGCGGAAAACGGGAAGGGAGCGTTACACCATGTGAGAGAGAAACTGTCATAACCACTGCCACTGCCTGAGAAAGCAATTGAATCTTACCACGAAAAACTGCGCCCGTAATACATACTGTAGGAGAAGCTATTACCGGAATTCCATGGGGAGAAGTTGCAGATCGGTTTCCAGGAAAATCGTCGTTGTAATCAGCTTTGAGAGTAGCCTATTTTACTCTATGCGCCGCCCTCTAATCTAAAGATTACTAAATACTACCTAGGTTTATGCAAGTCAAACCCCACTTCTCCGCCGATGCAAACTACTCCTCCAACCCTTAGTCAACACCACACGGACATAAGCTTTAATAGAGGAGAGCACCGCCATAGTCATTTAGCACCAGATCGGAAAGAAGAATCATCGGATCTGCGCAGATCCTTCGTTTCCAAACACCAGTGAGCCACAGTGAAGCTAGGGAAGCAGAAGACCCGTCACAAAAACTGAAAGTCATATGAGCTTAAGCTACGAAATAAAGATCCAAGTCAAAAAAGAAGAAATAGATCCTCTCTCATTGTCTGAGATGCCGGCGAGTGGAATAGCGGAGGAAAAGAAAAAAAGACTAAAGAGAAGGAGTTTTAGAATGAAAAAAACGATTGACCCATATATTAATTTTCAATAAATTCTAAACATTCACAACCTATATTTATACTTCTGCTTATGTGTGGTTTTTTTGCTTTGGCTAAATCATTAAATTTTCGAAACCTTTTTTTTTTTTGTCACGAAACTTTCATTCATACTCTTAAGAAACCGAAATACAGAAGCTAGAGGGAATGTCACATCCTCTTTGATTACAACAAGTAGAAACCAAAATGAAAACAAAGGATAGGCTCACTAAGGAGTGTGACAGCGAAAATGAGACACGGCTCAAATGCGTCGAGACGATAATCATGGTAAAACCGGAATCGATGAAGATAGTCAACATAGATTGTGACTTTAGAAAACAATCCTTCCCTTTGAAGCTCTCCATTGAGGCGAGCACAATTACCTCTTCTATTCCCGTTAAAACAGGTACACAAGATAGTAAACGGGTAAAGGAGTTGAAGTGTGTTTCAGGTGATACAACCTGAAACAAAAGATCTCTCTTGGATAAGAGACAAGGTGGATAGGTTCTCAACCAATAATGGAAGGAGGATGAAAGCGAACTTCCCTGAAAAAGGAAAGAAACTTGAAGTGATCTCTCCCAAAGGGAGGAAGATGAAATAGATCTCTCCCAGGCAAAGGAGGAAATTGCTACTGCCTTGTGATTAAGATATAATACCGGATGAAATGAGCCCTTTGTGACCAGAAATAGAACGATGAGAGAGGATGATCTTGGGCTTATGCTGGGGACAAAGCCCATTGAGGAGAGAATCTGGCCCAAACCAGTGGAAATTCTGGGATAGCAAAAAATCTTGACAATGAATAGATGACGCTTCCCTGGTAAATCGCCGGAGATCAAGACTTGCTGAGCTCCGGTTGAATCGTGTGCAAGAGTCCATAGACTGGAAAGGTTTCTGCCGGTTAGAATGGAGACTACAATCCGGTGGTGCGTAGATCCGGCGTAAGAGAAACTATGAGAAACACAGCTCGGATCGATGTGGCGGAGGAAGCGTGAAAGCAACCCATGGAAAGGTGATAACCTGTAATATAATCGGATCTGGATCTGGTTCGAGGTTGTATATATTAATCTAGGTACATGGAAAGTATTCGAACCAGTTCATGTAGGTAGATCAATATAACATAAAATATATCTAAGAAAATTAAAAACTAAACAAAAACAAAGAATGATGTTGCAATATCTTTATATATAAATCATAATATAAAAATAGAGCGAGGCAATGAGAAAATAGATCGCACTCGCAGTATCTATCAAGAAGAAAGGAATCGGATGCGGCACGGCTGTACAATTATACGGTCCTCGTCGCGTAGGGCGTGGGGCCAATTAGTTAAAGAACACACAAAATCGTAAGGAAATGTTGAATGACTCATTCCTATTTTTCTTTTTCTTTTTGCCAAATATATGAATTTCATTATAAAATCTTTTCTTTTTTCGCTATTACTTTTTTCCTTTATTTTTATATATTAAAAGCTAAGTTCTTAGGTCATATATTAAAACATAAATCTAAGTGAGTTATATTACATGGAGTGCTACTTATTTGTTTCGCCATGAGTTAGTGACGTTAGTGGCTTACTTACTGGCTTCGTTATATATTCTTTTCATCTCTTAGAAGACTACTCGATCGACCCTAAAATATTAGAAATTCATACGCTCCTGATTTAAACGAGCTCTCATTTAATTTAAATTATGTTTCAGTTCGGTATTTTTGTTTATCTGGTCGTGATTGAATTAGATCTCCTTTTAGGCATCTGCTCTTCTTTTCACTCAATATAAATTTCATTTGTTTCAATATATAAAATACCAATTGGAATCCAATGAGTATTGCATGATCATTTGGCGGTGGAAAATTAGTTAGATACTAGCTCGATTCAACATGGTTTATGGTGTTATTTTAATCTTGGGAGGTTGGTAAGTTATATTCATATTAATGATGGTCTAGTTGCTATAAAAGAGCAGTGAATCTAATGACGATAGTGTTAATAATTACGAATAGTCTTTTTAAGTTGAATTCAAGACATTAGTATGAACTATGAAATGTATAAATGTATTTCAACAAGAAAAAAATCACATTCGCTATTGACTGTTTTAAGTTGATGAAAATGATGTTTAAACCAGATGAATGATATATTTTCTTAATTTATATAAGAAGTTTGAGAAATACAAGAGTTCGAAAGACATACTTCAAAGATTTTTTTGGAATACAAATACCTATAAACTAACAAAAAGTACTCGAATTCAATCGTCAAATATTATTTATATCAGTCTGGAATCACCGATTTGGCTAGAAGAATCATTATAAGTTTCATATTTTCAATATATATAAGTCATAATTTTAATGTATATATATTTAAATAAAATAAATTGTGAATTAAAACGACTGAAATATAATAAAAAAATGTTTGCCAAAATACCAACAAGGTCTGATGCAATATATCAATTATGGAGGCATATGCACCCATAAAAATAAAAATATTAAAAATTTAGTAGGTAAAATCACGTTCTGTAAATAAAATCGTTAAAAAAAAAATCGTTAAAGTCGTCAAGTGCACCCTTTATTTTCTCCAGTTCGGTCCTTATACTGTATCATAGCAAATAATAAAGTGAAGGACAATAAAATTCAGAATTTCATATATAGTATCACGCACTTAACTACCTTATTTCTCCCTTTTGTTTTGTTTCAACAAAATTTCATTCAATAAGAAAAATTAAATCCTATCATTTAATAATCAAATCAAATGATGGTTATGGCTAGGGTTTGAACTATTATCCGCGATCCGAGATCCAATCCGAAATCTGTTTTGATCCGCTCTAAAAATCAGGATATCCAAAACCAAGAGAACCAGATCCGAATTTGGATAGTAAAAATTAGGTTTCGTCCAAACTGGATACAAATATCTTAATTTTGAAATCTGGATATATGGATCTAGATCCGGACCATAAAATATATTAAAAATATTTTTAAAAAATATTTTATATATAATATATAATTTCTTATAAAAATATATAATAAATTTTAATTTAATTTATGTTTTATATTGTATTATATTTTATTTTCAAAATTTTTATATAAAATTTTATTTTATAATAAAATATAAATTTTAACATTTTATTATTATTATTATTATTATTTTTTTAATTATTTTGTGGATTTTAGGCAGATATTCAAAACCCGAATATCCTAAAACCACAAATCTAGATCAATATAGTATTACCATGGATCTCACGGATCTAGATCTGGATCCAAATATCGTGAAAATTTTAAATATCTAGATCCGTCCCACCATTCACAATCTAACAACTTTGGAAGATATAATATTAAACAGATACATATAGACAGATCAAATAATCATTAGTTGGTAAACGAGGTGTAGGTTTTGACGTAAAAAAAAAATTTATTGGATTTTTTTCCGGTAATTGGATAAATTGTTGGATATATGTTTAGCACCTATCCATAAATCCATTAGAAATCTTGCCAAATTCAACAATCTATCTCGGTCCAACAGATAATATATTTGGATTTTCATGCTTTTAGTGTATTGATTAGAGCATGTTTTGACTTCATTTAGAATGCTTTCTCTTCTCTTCTTGGCTCTTTGTTTCATATTGTAGATAGTTGCATTTAGGGTTATGTCCTAGTTTGTTTTGGTGCGTTTTTGCACTTGCATTTGTGTTTTTCAGGTGTTGGATGACTTCTTGGAGCATTGGATGCATTTGGAGATGATGGAGTGGAGGAACCCTTAGTGTGAACGAACTAGAGGACGTCGCGGTTGGACCAGCGGTCTGGAGCAAACCGCGAGTAACCCACCAATTTCATCCGTGACGATCAACGGTTGGACCAGCGGTCGGGAGCAAACCGCGAGCCTATGCAAGATTTCGTCCGTGATAGCCAGCGTTTAGGCCCGCGGTTGGGAGGCAAACCGCGAGAGACAGACTGTTTTTAGCCGAGAAGACCAGCGGTTTGCCCCGCGGTTTGACGCAAACCGCGAACCCTTCTGAATCCGTTGACCTCCAAAACCTTGACTAGATTTAGCCCATGGATCCGGGTCAACACCCGGTTTTATAAGCTAAAAAACCCTCATTTTGGGGAGGAAAAGCTTTGTTTTTGTTCTAAGTACTTGTAAGACAAAATTTGAATCTTTTCTTAATCTAAGAGTTGTTTTACTTTGATTCTTCACCTTTTTCTTTTAATCTTTCACAAATCAACATGCTTAACATCTTTCTCATGGATTTTGTTGGGCTAAGCATGATTTGTGAGTAGTTTCTCATAGGGTTTATGGGTTAGGTAGGATTGGCTTAATTAGGGATGATTAAGGGATGTCTAATGTTTATCTTTCTTATATCTCTTCTATCTTAGTGATCTTAATGCCTATTTAGCCTTGATCAAGTTGATTAGGATGTTTATGATTTCATGCCCACCAAGTGTTCGATGAAATTCCAGTTTTAGCTTTGATAGGATTTTCACATTCTAACTCATGGAAATGAATGTCTAGAGTGATTGTTGGCTCTTTGGAACTTGATTGAATGCATGCTTGATCTTAATTCTCAAATGAGAGTTTGTTCTTGGATTAGGATTAGGTAAAGAGATTAGCTCTAAGAGATTAGGCTAATTGGCTCATTGTGTTCCTTGCTAGGAGGTTAGCTTGTTTGAAGCTTGATTAGCATTCCTAAATCATCCCAAGTTACCAATCCAATTACCTCAACTCATAGCCCTAGCTTCCTTATATTGAATTTTAGTTTGCTAAGTTTTGTTTGCTTGTTGATTGCTTATTTTGAATTGCATTTAGTTAGGATTGGTAGAAACTTGAATCTTATAAATTGACTTGTCTAAAACGGTTATGTGCATTCTTATTCGTTCTATCTACCCAAAAAGGTTCGATACCTCTTACTACACGATAAGTAAGAGGAATTGATACCTCAAGGAATTGTAAAATTCATGTTATCAACAGACAAGACCGCTAAGGAGTCAAACGGCTCAGCAGAAAGTCAGCCTTCACACGCTATAAATAGACCATTCACCCTTCATTTGTAGATATATATTGTATTTTGCGAAGGCTCCGAGCTGCTCTTATAAAGCTACTAGCCCAATTAACATTTAGGGAGCACGTCATTCGACGGACTCCCACCTCATACCATCATGATCATTGTTCGGTTTCGGCCTTAATATTAATAGAACAGTTTCCGACCTCACTTAAAGTATATCTCCCACCTCGTAGTTCAGACTTCTTTGATCGTAACCCGACTCTTTTGGACTAGATCGAAATTACGTAACAACAATTGGCGCCGTCACTGGGGATCTAAGAAACTTTATATACTCTAAGATGAAGCGGGATGACATGACCACTCTCAGCGAGTGATAGCTCCGATAAGACGACGAACCCACTACCGCCGAGCTCGACCCTTCCAAACTCGGTCGGAAGGACGAACTTGCCGCCCCCACCAGTCAACACCTCAAACCCAGACCCTCGCGTTCCCTCAGGTCCTTCCAATACCGCTGAGCCCCAACGCCGCACTAACCCGCGCAAAGATGTCAATGGTCAACAGCCCGGTCAATCAAACCATGGTAATGGATACACACAAAGACGTCGGACCAACAACAACCGTTTCGAACATTCCTACCCCGAATCAGCAGGACGTCTCTTCTCTGGTAAGAATCTTGATGACACGGGTCAACGAGCTAACACGGTGCAACAACAACTGTTTCGAGCAGCTCGCAAACGCCCAAAATATATGCTGTTAGCAAATCAACAACCTTCGAACAATCGAACGCCAAGCACCTCAGGATACGCAAGGCTTTGTCTCACAGCTCCAAAGAACCCCGGTCCACACATTTCCGAACAAACCCCTGGATCGCGCGAACGACCATCCACACCTCGGTTAACACCGTTAACCGAACAAGGAGCGAACCAAACAGCGCTTACCGAGCCGACACAGTGAGGGAGAAGAGAAGAAGAAGAGAAGGAGCTACTCGCCAAGAAATTTGGATCTGCAAACCCTCAAAAGGGAAAGAATCGACACTAGAATACGTCGAGCCGCGCCAACACTACAACCAAGAGTACAAAATTCCAAAAAAGGAAGGCAAGAAAATGGCGAGCACGACCAGCCGAGCAACCCGTAGAACCGAACCAAAAACAAAAATGCCAACGCAAGCGACAAAAAAACCATTATGCACATACCACCAAAGGTCAGGACACGACACCAATGACTGCCTACACCTGCAAAACCTCATACTCGGAGAATACCAGAAAGGAGACACAAACATAACAAATCAAAATATGCAAACAACGCATGCCAAAAACCAGACAAGGGACAACGGCGGCCATGTCCGACTCGTCACGGGAAAGAACAAAAATCATAGGAACGAACAGCGGGCAGAACAAAATGATGCTGGCGCAGAATCGCATAAACGGGCTCAAGGTGACGAAGAAGAAGGGATGTCTCCACCAAGGAAGCGCATCAACATGATAGTCAGAGGATTTCCCAGCTACAGAAACTCAACACGCCCCACAGCGGCATCCAGCCAGGAAATGAGCGTCCAACCAGAAGGAGAAAAGAGCCACGTCGGAAAGCCAGGCAACGAAAGCAAAGTCACCTTCACCCCGAAATGTGAAGGAAAACCAGGTAGGTCGCACAATGATATGCTCATCATCAAGCTTCGTATAGGCAAGAACGGAGGGGCTAAAGCCTTGATCGACACCGGAAGCTCGATCAATCTCATCTTTAAGGAAACCTTGCAAAGAATGAAACTCGAAAGATACATGGTAAGAAGGCCGAAAAAACCCTCACCGGCTTCAACAGCGAAACAACAACAACAATCAGGACGATTCAACTACCAGTGCGTGCCGGACATATCACCAAAGTTATCACCTTCCTCATCATAGATCGACCAGCGACCTACAATGCGATTCTGGGAACCCCTTGGATTCACGCAATGAAAGCAGTCGCTTCAAATTATCATCAATGCGTCAAATTTCCGACTTCAGAAGGAACCTTCACGATCTGGGGAGAACATAGGGCCCCAGAAGCTGATTCTTCAAACAAGCACAAAACACCGACAACCCCCAACGACACCCAGAGTCTGAGCGACCAAACGAAAAGCTAGCCCAAAAGGAAGCAACAACTCAAGGTCCGACCCTACAAATAGGACCCCCTCTCGTTCTTATATATATTAAAAAGGAGAAGAAAGACGAACTTCGATTCTAAAACTTATAAAAGCAAAAGAACTACGCTCGACTTCATCTCTCATTCGAGAGTACGTAGGCAACCCTTACATGGCTCAGACACTTCCCTATTTCAAAATTAATCATATTTCCTTTCAAGAACACACTCGAATTCCTCGAGATGCTAACATCGACATTCTAGCCAAATGATCGATCTAACTAAACGCGTCCCAAGACGCAGTAGCATCGCGCCACATTGTCAACTTTGACAACCTCCAAGCCGGGGCCAGACCTACACAAGTCCTTTAGAATAAGTTGAATAAACCGAACCTCCTTCGCATAAGCAAACTCAAAGACTTCACAGGATAAGCCGAGCACGTACTCACTCCTAAACCCAACAAATGACAGGATAAGCCGGGCCCAAGCTCGCCCCTACAAACATTTGTATGAAAGACGAACACAGCTTCGTACTTAAAAATCACAAACGGGATATGTCAAGACCAAACTTGCCCTTAGTAACGCTCGTAAAAGCCGAACTCTACCTCGCACAAAAAAACAAGCCAATGACAGGCTCAACCCTGCTAGCATTGCAAAAACGAAACAAGAGCTCGAAGTCCGCACCCCAAACATCCTAAAAGTCAGGACATGATAAGCGAAACACCCACTCACGTCAAATACACTACCTCGAACATCCCTTCCAAAGGACGGAAGGAAGAGCGAACGACAAAGCAAAGAAAAATATATACAATCCAAGCACAACTAAAGCAAGGAAACCTCTTCTTATTCATTCCTCGCTAAATACACGTAAGGAGGTACAACAAAAAGAAGGGGAGAGGGGGAAGAAAAGAAAGAAAGAAATGAAGGTATGATTTTTTGAAAGAAGATCCCGCAAACACCGCGAATCTTTGCCGAACTCCACCAGTGTAAAGACCAGACGACCTCCCTCCTCACCAAAGAAACCGAGAAAACACCTCGAGAAATTCACAAAAAATCGCTGAAGCCCTCGGCACAGAGGCATTACACGACACACATATAAGCACAAACCGAATCACAGCCTCCGAGGCAAAGCCCGCCAAAAGCAAATAATGACCTGTCTACGAAGACAAACAGAAAAGAAAAGATTCAAATCAATGAACTCCGTACAAGAGGAAAAGAACCCAAGGAAGAACACTCACATAAAAGCAGCGCCCGCACCAACGAAAAGGCCGGGCAAGCATCACTAAAACCAATGACGTACCGAATCCACATAAACGAGGAACCCGCAGACCACCTACAACTCCCAAGCTCACGCCTACAACAATATACAACCAAAAAACAAAGAGAAAGAAGAGAAAGTCCACGCTAATAAAAAGGAGAAATCAGCGGTTACCATGAAAGCAATAAGGCCATAAAAACGCTTTAGGACAAACAGCAAAACGAAGCAAACAGAGAAACGAACAGAATATTCATCGAGCTCGGATCCTCTCATTTCTCCCTTTGCTCAAAAAGTGGGGGGGAGGAAAGGAATACTTAATCAAGAAAAAGATGAGCTAAAGTAAAGTCATGAAGGTCAAATACGACGGGAAACACGCTTACAAGAACAAAATAAGAAGAAGAAAGTACGACATATCACAACGAAAACACAAAGTCATTTGGAGATCCCAAGAGCTCGTAAACCAGCAGCCACCTCGGCGGTAATAAGCACGGCGTTCGTCACCCCCGGGCAATCGACCAATTCTTCGGAATATACATCAACATACTCTGGGTCGTTAAGCAGGGTCATAAAAAAATCATCCTTCTGGAGCTCAGGAGCGGTCAAAGTATTCAGTTCAGTCCACAAGCGGGTGTCATATTCTTTGAGCTGGTCAAAACGAGCAGAGGGAACCCCAATCCCCTCCTCCACGAGAAGCTGGAAAGCACCAAGCACAACAATAGCTTGATGTAACTCCATCAACTTATTCAGCACTGGGATATCATCTTTCCTCTCCAACCTAATATTATAGAGACGCTTGGAAACCTTCTCATGCATCATCCGCCTCTCCGCGAAGACAGCTTCTTCGTTCGAAGACCAAAGCCGGCCGCACTCGGACTTAAGGGATTCAACCTCGAACCTCAGAGAACTAATCAAATCCCTCCTCTCCTCCTCGGATTTCTGCCGTTCTCCCTCAAACTCAGAAATCCTCCCCTTGAGCTCGACATTTTGCAATCTCGACTTTAACAAGCTTCCTTTGCGCATCCTTCAACCCCCGCAAGGACCGCCGAAAACCTGCGACCATCTTCTCAAGATCCTCCTCTCTGGTCTTGGCCGCTCAGAGCTCCGCCGCGTAAGACCCTCTGAGACGATTAAGATCAGCAAAAGCCTGGCAAGGGGAGAAACAACATAAGAAAAAGACACCCCACGAGCCGCATAAAACGGGTTAACAAGGACGCTCACCATTGCAAAATGCTGGCTCATATCTTGCCAAACCTCCGGTTCGTGCATCTGGTCAACAGGAACAAAAACAGAACAAGGTTCCAGACTCATGTGCTGAAAGAAATTCATACAAGAAAGCCTATCACGGATGATCAAATCCGGTCCATTATGATGAAACGTGAACGAACCATCCACTGCTTTTGAAGTACCTCTAACAGACAGCCTTTTCACTGACGGCCCGCGGCACGATCAAGGGCCATCTGAACACATGGATTAGTACGACTTCCCACACGATTCAGCTCCTGGGCGGATATACCAAATCCAGCAAAGTCAGCAGATACATCGTCCAGCTACGATATGCGCCTCTTCTACTCGGCTGACAGCCATTTTTATCGATACCAGAATCCCCATCTTCTTCCCCGGAAGAACCGGTATCATCAGAAACAAATTCCTTTTCATCACCAACTTCGCCTTCCTCGTCATCTACCCCACGTTCTTCGTCACCGAATTCATTCATACCGACGATCTGGTTCTCCTGAGAGACTGTCTTCTCCTTCTCAGCTTGACGAGAAGGAGTCGACGGTTTATCGATCACATGATTGACCGGTTTAACAACGCAAACATTCTCTACCGAATCGGGGACTGGAGGATTATTGGGCACAGTAGAAAGAACCCTCATGACATAATCTGGTAACTCAACTTTCCTCCGGCCCATTTTCTAGACCTTAAACGAAAAAGATGGAAACAAAACGGTCGTTAAGAAAGTTCGAAGAAATCACTTCAAATACAGATCACCGAAAAATTCAAGAAGAAGAAAAACAAATTCCGGCACAAAGCGAGACGTACCTGTTCGGGAGCGAGTCGCAAGCAAGTGCACACACCCAACCACCGATTCCCGGCGACAAAGCAATGAACGATGAAACCAAAGGCCCGAATCGAAGGGAAGGATACTAGAAACAACGATTCAGAAAAACAGATATGAGACAGAATCTGTATGGAAAAGCAATTACCTAAGAGAGACAACGTGAACTAAAGAGACGAAACCTCGGAAAAGGGTTTTTTTTTAATAGAAACACGAAAAATCGCGCCTATTGCGGCTCGCGTCCTCTCGTTCCCTTGAAGCCACGAAAGAATCTAAAGGTCCAAGATATCACCGATAGAAGCAAAACGACCCGCCCAAATTTTCGCCTAACTTAAATGCTCGAAGAAATTCACCGACTTTGATCCGAACCGAAGATCGTCGAACTGGATGGGGGGCTAATTGTTGGATATGAGTTTAGCACTCATCTATAAGCCCATTGGAAATCTTGTCAAATTCAACAATCCATCTCGGCCCAACAGATAAGCCCGCTAAGGAGTCAAACGACCCAGCAGAAAGTCAGTTTTCACACGCTATAAATAGACTCTTCACCCTTCATTTGTAGACATTGTATTTTTCGAAGGCTCCGAACTGCTCTTGTAAAGCTAGGAGTGCCCAATCAACATTTTGGGAGCACGTCATTAGACGGACTCCCACCTCGTATCATCTTGTTCATTGTTCGGCTTTGATCTTAATATTAATAGAACAGTTTCCGACCTTACTTAAAGTTTATCTTTCACTTCATAGTTTGGACTTCTTTGATTGTAATCCGACTCTTTTGGACTAGATCGAAATTCCGCAACTAGAACGTGAAGTGAAGTTTAGGTTTGTAATATTCTAAAGATGTTTCTCTTTTTATAGCTACATAATTTAACATTGGGATTAGTGGTTTGCATGTGCTCTACCATCATCAAATTTCTATCGATCGAAAGTGGTGACATCAGATTGGTATGAGCCACATCCTTTAGTTTAATACTATTTACTTTTTCCCCATTTTATTATACATTTAAAAAAAAAATCATATACACTAAAGTACATGAAGTGTCAATTAATATAAAACCCTTTAAAGCTGACATAAGAAAAATACGAACCCTTTTATTCTGCTTACAAAACAATTTCTGAACTCTCATCAGAAAATAAAAGAAACAAAAAAACATATATAGAGGAATGACAAGAGTGACAAAGCCAACAAATCGAAATTCCCATGTCAGAATATTAATATAAAAATAAACCGCAATAAGACAATTTTATTTTCATGTTCTTTTTTTTTTTTTTTTGTCGACAAGCTTTATTTATTTCATAAAATGCCCAATGGGCTACAAGCAGAGATTACATACAAAACCCAACTCTAACTCAATTAAATGTTCATAAGATGAAGCCCAACCCAATAACATACCCAATCTATTGATATATTTTTGGATCTAAAAAACCACGTGGACCAGATACACGTGTGAGATAGAGCTTGAGACACGATGAAATCAATCAACCCTCGGGTGACACGACCTCATCGCCGGATTTTGCAGCAACCACCACCGGGAAATCCTTTTTCAGCGCCGACTGAAGCAAATCCACCGATCAGAAATACGACGCCGCCTTGATAGTCGTACAGGGCCAAAAAAGCCAAAGCCTTGGTTCAATCTCTTCCTAGGAAGCTCCGTCTGGGACCAACGATGGATCCGCCATCAAAGCTTGAGGCATGCGACGAAGAAATTACTCCTGAAGAAAGGATTAAAACAGGATAACAGCGAAGTAAGCGATCAAGAGAACCGCAATCAGGGTTAGAAGAAGATGCATGAAAAAGGAAGAAGAAACTCCTGCAAAGAGCCGGGACCAAAATCCGACAGCCAGTCGGGAAAACCAAAACCCAGCAAAAGCTGAGAGATTATGAACAAAAAAACAAAAAGTATATTACAGCCAACCACCGGTACATCGGCAAAACGCCGAGACCGGTGGTCGGAGAGAACAGTCGGAAAGCGTTTAAGTGGTCTCTAGAGAGAGGTGGGAGAGAAAGGAAGAGAGAGTTTTCATGTTCAGTTAGCAACAAACAACTGAACAAGTGTAGAATATTTGCATATTCTGACATAAAATTGGATTGATGCAATTCGAGAAGCATCATGTTGGAGTTCAGTGACTTCAGCAACGATGAATCCGTAACTAAACTAACTTGTATCAGTTGAAATACGAAGTACGATTTTTTTTTTAATTAAATATGACCCTACTAATCTCTTATGGAGGTAGTTTAGTTTGAGCTTTTGAAACTGCGATTTGAATGTCATAATTAATTTTATTAATCGGTAATATTTCTCGAAATAATTTTTTTTTTTTTTTCAAAATTCTGAAACCTTGATTTGTACATTCTTTTCCAAACGTCTTATATTGTGGATAGAGATGGACATAAAAAAATTTGTAATCACAGTTACAAATATCTATAATTCACTAATAGTCAGGATTTCGTTGTTAAATACAAACGAATATATCAAATCGTCGTTAGTTTGCATCGAATTTATAATAACTTTTACTGTGATTATAAATTTATCGTCAATTCATTGGTAGTTACAACCATTGTATGTTGAATTATTCCATCCTTATATTTAAAATGATTTTACATTGATTTTTGAAATCTTAATTTTGTTGCAAATTAGCAACCATTTCAAATCATCTTAACTTTGCTGTAAAAAGTATGTTTTCTTGGTGTGAAAGACATCATCTATCTTGAATGAAGATTTTTGTTTACTTTGGTCGGTTACTTGGATATATATGTTATTTCGTCTTAAAGTTTATAGTGTTAAATTCATGGGAAGATTGCTATGGGTAAAAAGATTTAGGATGATAAAGAAAGCTGCTGATCACATTGGGATGCATTTTTGTAAGATTATGAGAAGTCAGTGAAATGGGCCAACCTTTGTTTCTTTGACTGGTCAAACGATTTGATTGTAATCAAAAACAATTTGCTCTTTTAGTCAAAGAAAACAGTATCATGGTTCCTTTAGAATATAACAACTCGAGTGATATTTGAGGAATTTTGGAAGAGAATGGGCCACACATTGTTCTCTGAAGTGTTTGTGCGAAGAAAAGAATCTTCAGCGTATATAATGAATGCGACAATGATGATATGATGTTTGTGTATGTGCAAATAATGCGAAGGAATCTCTATGCGTAGAATAAGGAAAAACAAAATTCCATCATTATGTTTTTCTTCTTTAATTGTTTTATTTGATGGTTGATTTGGACACTAGTCTGGTACGTGGATGGGTTTTATCAGTACCAGTGTAACACATGATTTAAACATTTTTTTTTTTTGGCAAACTTCATATGATTAAGATTAGGTAGTGTTTACACTAGCATCATCTCGTGCAAGCTTAGTTAACATATCCACATCAGTATTGTCTAAACGAAAAATAAAACGAAAATAGATTAGACTCAATATATCATGTAGTACACCTAGAGTTTCAACATAGGGGTTGCTTTTGTCGAGAAGGGTAATGAGAGATTTACACTCAAGAAAAGCAGTTTCTACCGCTAGTATCTGCCATTAGAGCAGAAGACACAAATTTGCGGTTTAAAGAGTTGGATCTTATAGTCAATGATCATTGATCCTTGAAAAGCCAACCAAAGCCACCAGCACCAAAAATACAGTCCCAAGAGGCATCAACACAGCATAATGAGCTCGAAGATTGGATCAAACTTATCGTGGGAGGAAGAAGACTGGGTAGAACTTTAGTTGCACAGATTGACTGCACATCTTGCCAAGACTAAGCTTTTTGGAAATTTTTCAGCACAAACCCTTTTTCTGTGAAAGCTTTGTTTTCAAATAACACAGAATTACGCGTTTTCTACAGAAACCAAAAAATCCAGGAGTGAACCGCAATTAAGGACAGTCCTGAAGGAGGTAGAACGATGCTTCGTTGACTGGCTAGGAGAAAATATGAGATCAAGACAGTAGTTTGCGTCAGAGCATTAGTGAGAGGGAGGAGATCCCGCATTTTAGCTGCAAACGAACATTGGAGAAAAATATGGAGTTCATATTCCGGTAGTCCAGACCTTTTATAGCAGCCATCCGCAATTATTCCTCCGATTGTTAAATTCGAACACACTAAGAGAACTTTACTCTTAATTTTCCACATGAAATTTTTAACCTTCGGCGAGGTATGGATATTCTAAATCGCTTTTCGCAACGAAATGATTCAACGGATGCAGAAGACGAATGGATTTTAGTTGTGGCATATCCAGATTTTATAGAGTAAATCCACGATCTCTCTGGAAGCCACACCAGTCAGTCTCGCATACCAAGCGAACTGGGAACTAGTTGACAAATCAGCTCCTCATACTGAGGTAAATGGAGTCTAATAGCTTTCATGTTCTAGTCATTTTGACGGGAATGGCCAAGTAAGTCTGAGACTCACAAGTCTTTGTTATAAACATTAGGAGGACCAATTGGAGTACACAGCTATGAGGTCGACAAAAATGGTTCACTCCAAACCCTGATTTCTGCTCATAACCCCACGGTCCATCCTAGTCCTTTGAGGAGGACTTCACGACCAGCTAGTATGCCATGCCACCCGTGAGAGATCAATGCTCCAGCTGAGTAGTTCATGAAGGACGTGGAATGGCAATATTGCTAAGCTATACATGTTCAAGTAGCGAATCTGGGGAAGTCACTAAGCGCCATGACAGCTTAGCTAACATGGCGTCGTTAAATTGTTTTAATTCCCAAAATTTAAGACATACCACATTCTTTTGGAGAGTTAATTTGCTCCAAGACACCCAATACATCCTCTTAATAGTCAATTTACAGTCTCACCAGAAGCGAGTAAGAACAGACTGAATTTGTTTGATTAACAAAAGAGGTAATTGAAGCAGTCATCGCATAGGAGGGAATGGCCACTAGCACTTATTTGAGCAGAACCATCTTGCCGACGCCAAAGAGGAACTTAGAGGTCTAACTCTGGGACCTTTGTCGGATACGATCAACTAGGCTTTCAAAGATATTCCTCTTTTTCCTCCCAAAGTATTCGAGCAGACCCAAGTACTTTCCAATGCCACCTTCATTAGATATAAAAAGACAATCCTTCGCTTTTCTTCTGGCTTCAAGAGGGGTATTTGACGAGAAAGTAATGGTTTTTTTAGATTGATGCATTATCCCGATGCTTTGTCGTATTTCTCTAAGATTATTACAAGGGCTAAGCAACCCGTGTGATCACTCCTGCAGAAGAACATAGTGTCATCAGAAAATAAAAGATGATTTGCTGTCGGAGAGTTCTTCACCACTTTAATTCCATGTAGAGTTCCTTTTGTTTGAGCATGCTTACATAGACTGGATAAGACCTCGATGCAAAGAATGAATAAGTAAGGAGAGAGTGAGTCTTCTTGTCTCAAACAACGAGTAGGAGGAACACATCCTTGAGGTGATCCACTGATTAGAAAGGACTATGATCATGAGCTTACACATTCCATGATCTATCCTATCCCGATCTCATTGAACCCCAACCGAAGCAAAACCGCCCTAAGAAAGTCCCACTCAATCTTGTCTTACGCTTTGCTCATATCTATCTTTACTGCCATCGAACAACGTTTTTTGGCCCCTGATGTGCGAAGAAAGTGTAGGACCTCGTGGGTGATCAGAACATTATCCGAGATTGCCCTCCCCAGAACAAAGACTGATTGGAATTGGGAGATGAGAACATGCATAAGTGGATGGAGGCGTCTAGTAAGGATCTTAGCAATGATCTTGTAGTAGTGAGTGGTGCACAGAGCAATAAGCCTATAGTCCGCAACCTTTTTAGGGCCTTTGAGCTTCTGAATTAGGCGGATATGGGTCTCGTTTTGATGTCTATGAAGCGATCTGGTGTTAAAAACGAGTGTATATTCTTAAAAACATCGTCACCAATGATGTCCCAAAAGGAGTGATAGAACGCCGCTGAAAAATCTTCCTATCCCAGGGTCTTATCCGCATGAATAGATAGGACATCCGCTTTGATTTCTGAGTTAGAAGGCACCTGATAAAATGAGTCATTTATGTTTTGGGGGAATCTTTAGCGAGATGGATTCTTCAACAATATGTTGGGAGTTAGATGACTAGGAGCTGAAAATAGCTTTATAGAATTCAGAGATAGTATCTACAATCTGCTCCTCCTCAAAGACAGCCTCGCCAGCCGCGTTTTCTATAATCGAGAGCTATTTCGAGCTCGTCTGCTCCTAGTAACCAACTTAGAGTTATTATCTCCACATTGGAGCCATAAATTTTGGCTTCGTTGCCTCCAATAGCTCTCCTCCTCCTAATATGAACTTTCAAGGGATTTAGTTAGTTCAACTATGAGGTCATGATCCAACGATGAATCTGAGAGAGCAGTTTCTAAATTAAGTTGTGTCAAATGGATCTTCTCCATATTGACGTAATTTTGCTCCTTATTCCACTCAATGATTCATAGTCAAACTATATCCAGCTTAGCAAGTACTAGAGCTGAAAGCGGCTTCCATTTTTCCTCCACCAAAAACTTTATTTCAGGTTTATCGCAAAGCCGTCTATCAAAACGGAAGCTACCTTTGCCTCTTTTAATGGATTAGCCAAAGAAAGTGATTGGAGGGCGATGATCCGACCCTTCGAAGCGTAGATATTCACAACAACATGCATGATATAACTTAGACCAAGAGACGTTAGCCATGGCACAGTCCAATCTGGATTGGATGAAGTGATTATATCGAACTCCTCTCCAAGAAAGAGAATTATTCGAGTGTTGGAGATCCCATAGTCCATTTTGCGATACAAAATTGCTGAGGGAGAGAGGAAAGATCCCTTCCAGCGTAATGGACCACCCACTTTTTCCGAGTTATCAAAGAGATCGTTGAAGTCACCAATTATAAGTCATGCCCTCGATCTTCCAACTCCATGACCTGCTAGAGTTTTCCAAAAAGCAGCTCAACAGTTTTGGTTAGACGCCTCATATATGAAGGTAATATAGGATATTTCCTTTTTGCATGCAATCTTAACATATATAAAATTTGGAGAGGAATCGAGAACTTCAACGCCAGTATCATCCTTCCAAGGCAAGGACAGTCCATTGTTTAGACCAATTGGTGGAATGGTATAATGGTTACAATAATCTGTATTTCTGAAAAGATTAGAAACAACCTCATCTTGGTTTTTCGTCTCCATAAAAAACAATAATTTCGGGGAAGACTTGTTTCGAATTTCCCTCAAACGACAAACTGTAAGGGTGTTTTTGATCCCTTGATAATTCCAACTCGCACACTCTAAGGAAGAGTGTTTGGCGTAGACCAAAAATCCACCCCCTTCTTTGAAAACCGAAATAATAAGCTTGATAGGCGGATCCTTAGATCATGACAAGCCTGCTTTAGTTGGTGCCTTTGCCCTTGTTAGGACAGAAGAAGGACAATCAACCAATAATTTCCACTTAGGGGAGCATTGAGTCTTGGTCACCCTTTTCTTCTTCAAAGCCAGACCTTGTAAGGGGCTTCTGGAAATGCACTTTTTGGTGTTGGTTTGTCCAATGCCTTTCTTTTGCAACCTGCTTCAGAAGAGCTTTTAGGTACTTTCTTTAGGAGGTTTCCAACATCGGTTATGTCCTCAGGAAGGGAGTTAACATCCGGAGGAACTAGACCAAGCCAAAGTGAAACGTGTAGTCGATCCAGACTTAATAATTGGATTGGTGACTGTTGAGGGAAAAATAAGCGCTCAACCAAGATTTTGGAACCCGATGCTTTGGTCGCACTATCAAGAGCATACAATGGATTAACTTTTTCTAGGTACTGAGTTTTGACATCTTGGAGACGTTTCAAGCCTTGAGTTACCAGGATTACTAGTACAGAAACAACACCAGCAAAAGGATGTAAAGAATCATCATCTGATGTAAGGATAGACGACTAAGAGCTGGTAGACTTTCTCGACCAGCTCTCGCACCAGAGCCAGAGCCTCCTAACATTGCATCAACTGCAAGAGATAGGGTCAGTCTCTCTTTTGCTGGTCTAGGTGACGGGGTGTGAGACACTTGGGATTGGACTGGAGTAGCAACGCTGTGTTGCATACTCTTAAGGACCCATTGGCTCGTGATCGGAGTTGAACTTTCCTTATTGTTGCGTTTCGAGACATGCTAAGATCGAGACAAACGTAAAGAGGCATGAATTCTATTTGAAGCATTAACTCTTTGAGTGAAATGAAGGTGATAGCCAGAGCCTCAACGTTGTTCCTGAGATGGGCTTTGGGATGAGCGAGGATCCCTGTCTTCCATGGCAGAAAGATTGAGCTCCCTGCGAGAGTTTAAGTGGGGATCGACCATGGTAAAAAACGTCTATGTTTCTGTGGGACTGTCTCCCCTTTGGATGTTTTGGTTTCTCTTTTCTTTTCATCCAACCTACCCTTATCCCACTCTAACTTATCGAGAGTGCAAGCCTGGTTCACGCCCATGCGATTGCCTTTGTTATCGCGGGAGGAAGAAGAAGATCAACAAGGGGAATCTTTGAACTCATGAAACAGAGAGAAACAAGTGAAGTAGTGTTTCTAAAAATTTTGTACAAGAGTTCCACCGCTTTAACATCTCCACTAGGAAGCATGATATCCATCTTCATCTCTAGCGATTTCAACCCATTAACTTGTACTCGAATGCGGCCTTGTTCAACATCCCAATCCTCCACATACCCTAATTCCAAAGCAATGGCTTTGATAGTTTGATTTGTTCAGTAGTGGAGCGAGATGTCGTGGATTTGAATCCAAAAAGGGAGGAACGCCGAGAAGTTATCTGAAATAATTGGCTCCCAATGATATAGATAGAGCATCCATTTTTTTAAATGGTAGGGAGCTCGGTTGAGAATTAAAAAAAGATCTCTTTCCGACTCAAAAAAAAAAATTGGAACAAGTGTGGTCCCAATTCTCGACCCGTAATATATCTAACACTGACCATTGTTGCAGAAAAAATTCGACTACAACCTTGGGTTTTTGGACAGTCGGGTTTGTCACCCTGCCAATAAGCGTGAAACGATTCTCTTCTATCAATTTAACATTATCGGAGCTAGGAATATTGAAAGACACATCGAAAGGAGTGGTTGGCATCATAAATCTATTTCACTTTGTCGCTTCTTGACAGACGGTTGGTCATAATGACAAAAAAAGAACACAACCACCAAATTAAATGCAACAAGAAATTTCAAAAACAAAGAGCAGTTATAAAGCGGATCTCTTTAGAATCGAAACAACTAACCACCAAAATAATTGTTGTAGGAAGAACTCAAGACAAGAAGCAGCTATAAAATAAATCAATTTAAAAAGAACCAAATCCAACACCAAGCAAAATAATAGACATTACACAGAGGGAAAATCAGGAAATTCTCACTATGGAGGTAAGTGTTATAGCGAAATAGTAAACATTTAGTAGTTTGAAAACCAGAAACCTATAGTAAGGGAGCTTAAGTTCGGATCAACAAGAGATTCAGTGAGAATGACAGACACTGCAAAAGTCTAATCCACAGACAGAAAGCAAAAACACAACTTCGAAAATGCCTGGGATGAGAGCATGAATGGTAGAGCTTCTAGATTTGGTAGCGCTTCCGAGCCAAAAAGTGAAGGAGAAGAGGAGACATGCAAGGTTGAAACCGAAGCAGTCACACTCGGGAGAAGAGTGAGGCTTATCTACGCCGAGAAAAAGATCCATTGATCTATAGGTGGAGGTGGAACCACGGAGATTTAGACTAAGGCGGTTTTGGGATGGTGGCAATTTTCTATTTTTGTGCTAAAAACATTTAATTTTTGGGAAAGGAGTAAAACAAGATAGCAATTCAAAATATTCAAAAAAATTGGAAAAATACAAAACTCTAGGAAATAATGCTTGGGAGAATTTTATTTCTCTCAATATTTAGGCTATAAATAACGCCAAACATTTTGTTTATCATTTGTATTTGTTAAAGTAGAATTAATAATACTTTCCATTTACCTTTTTGGTCATATTATATTTACCTATGCACTTTTTGTGGAATATTCATAGAAAAGGATAAATTGTAATTATTGTAGCTAACTTATAAAAAAAACTGTAGGTACGGTAAATCCTTTTGTATCAAAATTTTCATGTTAAATTTACTTTTTCTGAAGTACAAAATCAAATTATGCGGTTTGTATTTTGGAATAAGCGAGATGTAAAAAATGATGATATTGCAGTTTAAATTAAGTTTTTTTTTTTTTTTGCACAAAAGTAGTGATTTTTACTGATTTTTATATGTTTGTCACTAATTTTTAATCTTAATTCAGATAGTAGAAATTTCCTTGTTAACTGACATATCTTAAATCATATATTGTTTGTTTCTTTTTACGTTAAACTGCAATATATATGCGTTATTTTGGATCCCTTTTGGATATCTTTGCTAGTCTAATTTTGGCTAAAATTGGTAAACCATACGGTGACAAAACTATGAATAAGAGATATGAAAAAAAGATATATGAAAAAGAGATATGTTTTTTCGTGTGTGATTCCGATTATATCATCTATCATTTATACTGAAAAAAAAGATTAGAATTAGAATACATAATGGCACATTCTCTTATGAATTTTTTTGTTAACAAATGATAATTTTAAAGCAACTCATAGTAGAGTTTGGAGATGGACAATAATATGTAAGGAGCAACTTCACATCACGTAAGAAAGAAGAAATGACAAGAGGTAAAAATTGTGGGAACCACACAAAGAGCATGCAAAATCCAAAGAGAGAGAGAGAGATTAGGACATTTGAATGGAACAGCCTTTGTTTAGTTACCCTACTTATTAGACCGATCAATCAGCCGGTGCGATGTGGGTCCCGGTTACGACAAAGATCGATCAACATTTCCATCTCACACGTGGCATTATCTCATTACCTTCTACCGACAGTCGAATATTTGTTCGACTTACGAGGAATGTAACCAAAGACCAACTTGGCCTTATTCACTCATCCAACTCTTTTTATGTTTTTCTTTTTCTTTTTGAGGAAAATATTCACTGAGATTAATATGAGTATAGAATCTTATCATTCTGTTTCAATTACCGCCTAATACCAACGATATACACATACAAAATCATGATACTTTGTATCGTCCACTATTTAAGTGATTGCAATTCCAAAAAGAACAAAGTGAGTGATTCAAAAAAGTAATAATAAATGATCGAACAAGATGTACAGCTAATACGAATTTGATAAAATGTAGACCCGATCGATGTAAGATGAAAATCTATTTGGAACGAGGAGTGACTGTTGCAATCAGAGGCCCCAAGTGTTTCACTATAATCTTGTATGCGTCTGTAGACTGTAATATGTCATATATCTACGTTAATGTCTTAAAGGATTTGTTTGTACAGTAATGTTAACCACTCTCCACAAGAAAAGTATCATTGAAGTTAACAGCTATTAAATATTAACGCAGTAATAGTCTCTAACTTGGTCGGCAACATTTGTTCAAAAAAATACGTAAAATAAAATAATTGGTCGGCAACTAATCTCAGTATCATACTTTTTTTCTTTATAAATATATATATATATATACAGGTCTGTTTAAGCAAGTTATGATTTTACACAGGCCGGCCCAGCGTTAAAACACAACAAGCGCCTATCCAAATATCTTAAATAAATTGTATTAGAATACCAAGAACTAAATTTAAACTTGTGTCAAATTTTATTGTGAAATTGTTAAAACCGAAAATCAAAGACGACATACAATATGAGAACAGATTTAGTTATTAATTCTTGATTTTGATTTTGTGAACATAAGAACATAATTAGAGAAATGCGTTACTGGTTTGGCGACCCATGCATTCATCTCACCTATAATTAAGTGATTATATAATGAATAATCATCACGTGGAGCCAAACTAGATAACAATGAGTATTCAATATATAATATATATGTGTGTTTTATGTTTAGTATTCGAATATATTAGTAGACCCTAAAAAGTAAGCAAAAAATGCGAGTGCCCAAAAAAACGAAGAGATAATAAAAACAAAGGCAAATGGAATGGTAATGATAGCAAACAGTAAGCAATGCCAGATACAGGCTTATGAAGCTATTACGATAGAAATCAAAAGTTCAAAAGATTGATTTCATATAGTGATTTTGAGAAAGAGAGGCTGCACTTACTGCAGCCAAAACAACTCAAACAAATGTCACTACACAAACTTATAAGGAATCTTATCAAGCTAAACTGTTTAACTACCTATTTTGGTTTGAGTCTCTAATATCCTCTCAAAAATTTAACGTAGGGTGCTGAACTAAGTTTGCAAACATAAATCGAATGAAACAAGTTCATTTGAACTAGTCAATCGCTTCACTTCAAAAAAAAAAAAAAACAGTCTATAGTGTGAGATATATTCATATCTATTTTTGTAGCTTATTTATCCAACGAAGAATTTGGGTTTTCTTTATCTTGTTTAACTCCCCTAAATTGTCTCATAATGAATGTGAGTCACCTTCTACATCTAATAACACACTACTCAGTCTAAGCCTCTTCCAAGTGCCACCAAAATCTGCTTCCAATCTTTATGCAATTGCAGCCTAAAGTCAGCAGCTTTAGCAAACCCAAGACAAGCGTATTTCATCCTAGCTTCTTAATTCCAAACTAATACACCAAACAAGCACTATCCTTATGAAGCTATGACAGCACATCATTACTCCATCTTCTATCTTAGAGGAAAGAAATCACCTTGGATAAAAGTAGATACGTATGATCTAATCAAAGCACGAGTCAGTCACTTTATACTCCACCACCACATGTAACTCCAACGACAACTGATTGTCACGGTTTCAGTAGTCACACCGCAATCCAAGACTTTCTGACCCATGATCTCTGTCTGTCTTTGCAGAACATTCCTATCCTCCATGATACCACTATTATGTTGCATCCTTAACTCAGAGATGTCGCACAGGAAAT